>JANAVB010007365.1:0-66180 GCA_029216955.1 Iris pallida
TCTGGGTGAACTTAACGATATTTTCTAAAAATTTGGTTATTTATACAAAATGGGTATATTAATATTTAAATAGAGTTTTAGAATATTTGTACAATTTTCTAGGGCCAGATATGTCTACCAAGACTCTTGGGTTATTTTAGTGGGTTATTGGTATTATGGAGTTTATTTAGATATAAAGATACATGTGTGTAATATATGTATATATAATATGTGTGTAAGCATATGTGAATATGAATATATGAAATATATTATATAGTGTATGAATATAAATAAATATTATATATTGTGTATGGGTACGTATATAAATAATATATAATATCTATATATAATATATATATATATTAATATATATATATATAGATATATATATATATATAGGTGTGTATGTGTACATAAGAATTATATATATATATATGTATACGTGAATGTATGTAATATATATATGTATATATATATATATATATATATATATATATATATATATATATATATATAAATATATAATATATCTATATATATATATATATAATAATATATATATCGTAGGGGATCGAGATTGGATAGGATGTTGGTGACTCCAGAGTGGCTTCATATTGCACCATTGTCGAAGGTGGAACATTTGAATAGGGAAGAATCTGACCACGCACCATTACTAGTCAAGCTACAAGCTAAGAATGAAGGAGGGAAAAGGCCATTTCGTTTTCTTGATTTCTGGGGTAAACAGGAGGGTTTTAAGGAGATTGTGGAGGAGGCATGGCATTCCATCTCTCATCGGAATGGCTTGATTAGGGTTAGCCTGAGGTTGGCAGCTTGTCGAAAGGCTCTATCTCATTGGAGTCATAGTCACTTTGGTGATATTTTCCAGGAAGTCAAGGTAGCGGAGGATCAGGCCCTTGTAGCGGAGCTTGCTTATGAAGCGGATAGATCAGTGGCTAACAGGATTGCTGTGGATAAATCTGTTGCCTTGTTAAAACAAAAGCATTCATATGTTGACTCGTTTTGGAGACAAAAGGTGTGTCTTCGGTGGGATATGGAGGGCGATCGAAACACTAAATATTTCCATGAATGTGTTAATAGTAAGCAAAGGAAATTACATATTCATCATATTCTAGATGAGGAAGGGGTTAGCAAATCTGAGTTGAAAGATATTCAGTCCTTGGCAAACTCCTACTATGAAGAACAGTATAAGAGTGTGCATACTGAGGAGGATAACGACCTTATAGAGGTTATTCCTCAGATTTTGACAGCGGCGGATAATGATAATTTGACTGCCAAGCCACAAAGGAGGAAATTCTTCATACTATTCAGAGTCTCGACGTCAACAGTGCAGGGGGGCCAGATGGGTTCACAGCTACATTCTTTCATTCCTGTTGGTATATCAATGCGGATGACGTGGCAGAGGCGATATCACTATTTATGGACGGATTTGAATTGCCCAGGACACTCACGAGTACATCATTGGTACTTATTCCTAAGCACACTAATCCCAGGTTCATGTCTGACTTCCGTCCTATTAGCTTATGCACTGTCTTCAACAAAATTATTTCCAAGCTACTTGCTCTTAGACTAGCGACTATATTGCCTAGCCTCATTTCCTCCGAGCAAAGTGGTTTCGTTAGAGGAAGAGAGATTGTCGATAACATTCTCTTACCCCAAGAGATGTTGAGCTTAATGAACAATAATAATAGAGGAGGAAATATTGCCATTAAGTTGGACATGACCAAAGCCTATGATAGGCTAGATTGGTCCTTCCTAATGCAAGTGATGCATAGATTTGGATTCATTGAACTATGGATTAGTATGGTGTTTCGATTAATCAACAATGTATGGTACTCTACTATCATTAATGGTGTCTCATCTGGCTACTTTAAAGCTTTTAGAGGAGTTCATCAAGGGGATCCACTGTCTCCAGCCTTATTCATTATTGCAGTGAAGTTCTGTCAAGGAATTTAAATAAAATGGTGGAGAAGGCATCATACAATCATTACTATGTTCCAAGTGGTTGCCCGGCTATTACTCATTTAGCATTTGCAGATGACGTATTACTATTTTTAGCGGGTGATGTTAGAACGGTGCAGACGATTCATGGAATTTTACAAAGGTATGAGAAAGCCACGGGTCAGAGTATTAATGCTGCTAAATTCCATATACACTGCACCAACATTTGATAGAATGAAGGAACTTCAAGACATTACCGGTTTTGCAATCCAGCATCCACCTTTCACTTATCTCGGTTGTCAAATGGCTGTGGGTATGAGCAGTACTATACTATATGAAGAGTTGCTGACAAAGATTTGGAGAAGACTTGAAGGTTGGCAACAGAAAATTTTATCGTATGGGGGTAAGTTAACTCTTATCAAATCGGTATTGTTATCCATACCCATGTATACGATCGCTGCTTGTAATCCTCTGAAGTCAGTCCTTAACAAACTTGAGGACATGTTCGTTCGTTTCTTTTGGGGTTCATCGGAGGGTGCTCAAAAATACATCTGGTCGAGTTGGGTTTCTATGGCGAGACCTATTGAGGAGGCTGGCCTAGGGATTAGAAGCATTAGAGAGACCATGGATGCATTTACGTGTAAGTATGGTGGAAGTTGAAAATGCAAGACGGGCTTTGGCAGAGGTTCCTCAAGGCTAGATACTGCAAATTTCAAAACCTTGATCTAGTTGGAGCTCCGCAGAAGTGTTCTTCTGTTTGAAAAAGACTATTACAAGGCAGGGATATGGCAAATCAACATATGACTCAGCTGGACAATGGAGAATGGATTTAGAACGCTACTGCTAGCGGCAAATTCACTGTTTCGAATGCTTGGCGTACTATTCGAGCCCCTTCTCCGATTAATCCAAACTTCAAACATATTTGGAACACTTGTATCCCTTACAAGTGGTCCATTTATTGTGGAGATTGATGCATAATAAACTCCCAACGGATGACATTGTTCAAAAGTTCGGGCATCGACTAGCTTCTAAATGTCACTGCTGTGAGAATTCTTCAGTCGAGATAGTGGAACATATATTCAGAGAAGGTGTGTTGGTCGGCAAACTGTGGCAAGCTTTACAAGTTGATCTCAATGTCCCTGCGCTGCAGTTGACATTAGTCGGTATGTTTGACAGATGGTGGAGGACTCCTAATCTTCATCTCAAGGAGATTGCTGTGGCGGCGGTATGCTGGGTCACATGGAAGAACAGAAATAAATGGAGATATGAAGAATATCAATATTCGGCTGATCAGTTATTGTATGAGACCAGAAGACAGATCGGGAAAGCACTGAGAGATGTACGCACAAGCCAAAGATTCCGAGTTCTTGGACTGTTATAGGCATTGGCTAAATGCTTTGTATTTCTTTCCTGATCTTAATTCAATAAAATCAGCTGGTTGATCAAAATAAATATATATATATATATATATATATATATATATATATATATATATATATATATATATATATATCTATATATATATATATATTATATTTATATATATATATATATATATATATTAATTATATATATATATATATATTAAATAGGCGTACATGTGGTGTATGTTAAATATATGTATAGATGTATATGTGTATATATATATATATATATGTATATATACATAGGTATTTATGTGTATATATATATATATATATATACATATATATAAATATATGTGTATTAGTTATATAATAGAAAAAGAAAAAGAATAAGAATAAGAAAGCAGCAGCCTTCCCAGACAAACAGCCCGGCCCATGGCTCAGTCTCAGCCAGGGGCCCAACTCAGCAGCTCTTTGTACCCGCACTGTAGCACGGTATCAATCCCGACCCTATGCGCATAAGTATATATGCACAAGAGAGAAAACCCTAAGCTTAACCTTGCCGACGCCACAACCTACGCCCCTACGACCTCTGCACGCGCCCACGGCCACCGCAGTGCCACCATGCGCGGCCGGAGTTAGCCAGAAATGCACGCGCGCGCGACAGCGGCAATAGGACGACAGCAGTAGTATGCAGCGTTCGGGCTGCCTTTGCGCCAAATTTTTGTCGCGTACACACGTTTATTTCACGAACCAGTTGCTCCGGTATGTTGACAACCCATACGTCTTTAATTCCCTTCAATTATATTGTATCTAGATGCCCTAGGTTGTCGGCAAAACGACGCTAAACTCGATCGAAAACCTGTCCAAAAATAGGGTATATAACAGTCCATTCAAACACGTTTGACGATCGATTTTGATCGATCCAGTACCATATTAGAAATTCTATTTTAACAAAGTTATAGACAACATATAGGACTCCATGACCCATTTTGCAGAAGTTGATTTCATTGACTATGCGCCGAGAAATCGGACCCCGAAGTTTACCGAAAAACTATTTTCAAATCTAGAAAATCCTTCGATACGACGTACGTCCCGCCAATTCGGGCAACGTGGTCTTGAACCGAAATCATCAAAAGGTGCGTATCGGCTTCGTGGACTTATGGGCTTTAACGGAATTCAAATTGGTCGCGGTGTGCGTGATGAATTTGATACGTATCCGTCGATATTCACCGTATCGGCCTATGTACAAATTTTCCAATAAATTTTCCAATAACTTTGTGCACGCTCATCAGATCGAGACGAATCTTGAGCCAACAGAACCGTATTATTTTTCTGGTCCTGTATGCCAAGTTTGGTCCAATTCTGAGAAAGTTGATTGGACCGCCGTTTTGCGGGCCCTACGGTCCGATTCAACGGACAATTTTGTGTACGGCTCGTCGGAATCAAACTCTGGACATACGGTTGGGTTAGTATCGAAAAATCGGACCTATTAACATTTAGTTTGATGACTTTAGAGACCATTAGCTCTGGCACGCTTTTCGGTGCAAAGCGGGTCCAACGGCTGACACCGTTTTGACCCAAAATTATCATTTTGGCCCTGTGTCCAGAATTAGACTTAAGGACAGGCAATCCTAGCTAATTTGACTATTTTGAGAATGTTGGTAATGTTTATTTCAGTATCCGAAGACTTATTGCATGTGTTGACTCTAGTGACTTATCTGATGTGGTTGTATTATCGGTTTTACCAGCAAAGGACCTCAGGCAAGTGTACTTTTTGATTGCTTTCGATTCATAGTAGTCTTATTATTTCATGTTTATACATATGTCTTGCTGCTCGTTGACACGCTCGTCACACGGAGTAGTCGGGAGGGAAAATATCTTAGTAGACATGTGGACTACCCAGAAATATTCCCAAAATGTCTATTCTTGCCTGATAGCACCTGCACACGACACGTGCAGGGTGTCGGATTTACCCCCTAGCCGTTCACATGTCGAAAATGATATTTCACACCACATAGATTGTTGTCTTTTATTTGTTTTCCTTGTCTTCTTCATAACTTGTCATGTCATCAGTTACTTTCTAGTTTTTATTTCTCATATGTTATTTTCATGTCTTGTTAATTCTGTTGTGTTTTTGCATTGCCGTCAGTTTGTGTACTTGTTCCATTCTTGACTGAAAACCAATATTTTTTAGGTTTAGCCGTGATCACTCTTAGCACTGGAAAGGCATGGGTATGCTGAGGTCGACCTAGATAGTGGGACTAGCTGTCTTTTCTATATTGTGTCTTTAATTTTAATTATAGAAAATATTGTAATAAATCTAGAAATGTGAACCAGTAATAAAGTTTATTTTGAGCAATTATTTCTTGCGGGCTTGATAGCGTTCTACCGTCGACTCTGCGGCGTAGGATAGCTTCGACACGTCTCGTATCCGAAAAGCGGGTGCGGGTCGTGACAAGTTTTTATGGTGACCCTTGCAGGTCAGTTTTTGCAAATTGTGCGAACTCGTGGTAGTACCATATTAGTCGTACTACTGCGAGGCTGCGACTAGGAAATGCTCATTCACAACTAGGAGTAAATCAACTTTAAGAGAATGGTTAGGACTAGGAGTCCCTTTTTTTTTAAATTGACATTTGGGTAGTTAAGGTTGCTACATAGGTCTCACTAGATGACTTACATAGAAGGATACACTATTGTATTTTGATTTAACGGTAATTCTCAAGATGGTAGACTCGTAACATCTTCCCGAAACTTTGAAAGTAGCACTTATTCCTTTTAGTCAAATTAAAGTGTGATTTTTTTTGAATTTTATAAATATTTATTATAGAAGGCCTTAGTCACGGTTAAGTTTCGGAGTGCAGGATAACCAAGAATTTTGGCACTGAGAGTGTGGTCGAGTGCTTTGACTAGTGTTCTAGCCATGGTAGAGGAGGCCGAGTCATAGGTGTGTACTAACTAAGAAAACCAGGCCAAATCATGACATAACCTGAGGAAAAATTTAATTATTTATTATTAAGATTATTGACCTTTTAGAACACCCAGTTGTTCCAAATTAGCCCGAACTCAACCCAAGTCCTGGTGGTCATGTAGTGCAACCAACGTCGTCCAGGTAGCTATATAGTTGTGTATATATATATTGGTAGTCCATTTCTAGTATTGGGAATAATTTTTATAAATTATATATTGAATATAATATATGTATTATTGTTATTTAAATTGTATTTTCTTGGAAATAGGATAACCTCCTCTTGGAATGATAATTTGGGATTTTTGGGATTTACTTAGGCTACACCTATATATTTTTGCATGAATAGGTAGACATAGTGATTTATACATATTTTTTCCTTGATCTTGAATATTAGAGAAATATAAATTAAATATATATTTCTTTTGCCTTCGGCCTTTTTCTCCTAAATAATGATCATTTGTATAATTTTATGTTACGTCTTTTCTAAACACCACCATATCATCAGTTCGTATCACTTATATTCTTTTCCTTGGACCTAAGGAATTATTTTCAAAATAACTTCTCCCTCATTTGTTTACTAATCTCGAGTTAAGTTTTTAGATTCAAAAGTTTTTCACCCAATCGTTGAGTATTGAATACCCGTGAAATAAGGATTAAATTTTTTTTACTTATCTCGACTTCGATCATCATCCTACCTAATCAATTGTTTTTCTTTTCAAGAAGCTGAATCTTATACTTGAAGAACAGATAATTACACTTTTCTATCTTTATCAATTTGTATGATATTTTAAACTCCTTTGATATTCTTGGAGGATATAGTGGGAATAATTTTGATGACTTATGATGGCAGACAGCTGCGAACTGTCGCCACTTATTTGAGTTATGGAGACTGTAGTTTCACTACAGCCAGCAGCGCACTGGCGAGGCATGATCCCTAAGTTGAAGTAATCTTGAGTAAGTATAAGTTATCGAATGTTGTCAAAGCTATATCTTGGTCGTCATATCTCTGTCTTTAAGTTGTTATATCCAGATTAGATAGAGTTGATAGGGTATTCGTTATAGTATCCTTGCTTGAGTCGTGGAATCAAGAGTTTATTGCAGCTAGTTGTACACTGGCGAGGCATAAATTCTCGGTAAAATAACTTCGATCATGTTTGCGAGTTTCGAATACCATAGAGACTACGTCTGATTAGCATATAACTATGAAGTTTTCAAATTGGTTTGTGCCTATTCCTAGTCACAAATCTTCTCAATAAATCGGTAATTCTCCTTTCCTTTCTTATCCTTCTATTTTTCTGATTGTCACTTTTAATATAATTTTGACTGAGTTCCTAAACCTATCTAGATTTTGATTCTAAACTCGTGCCTAAATAATCGTGGATAAATATCCTAAGCATATCAAAACAATTTTGGATTTGATCATCCTTAAACAATCTCGATCATGACTAGACTCCTTTTATCATAATTCGGTCGAGTCTAATTCGTATCCTTTCCTTGGTTTGATTCTATATACAATCGTTCATGATTAGAATGATTTCAATTAGATCACCCTTAAATATTGTATATCACGACCAAACTATTTGATTCTATTTCGGGCGTGCCAATTCGCCTGTCATCCTAGAATTCAATTCCATGATGGTGCCTAAATAATTTTGTCCAACTAGTTGTTCGTACCAGGATGATTTCAATTTTCATCGATCTTAAACTATTTTATCTAGACTAAATCGTAGTCGTGTCTATAATTTCAGCTAAATCATAGCTAAGGTTATACCTTCGTTCCAACTATGATCATGACTAATTTGATCATGATCATACTCGTGCCAACTTCCTATTTTTACCCTGCTTTGATTACTTGTACAATTAGCCTTGATCGTGACTGTCTCTTAAATACGTCTAAAATCCTGTTTAGATTTCATCAAAAACTTGGGTTGTTCCTTAAAAAGCTGGTAATGACTCAACCATGCTGACCATAGATTGGTCGTGCCCAATCATTTCACTCTTGATCGTTCTTAAAAATAATTGCTTGTCATCTAGACCATTTGACCGAATACTGGTCGTAACAAATCATACTCTCCTTTTTGTTTATTATCTTTATTATTTTTACGTGTGACTAATTAGATCATGAATCATATTACTCCCTTGATTATACCATTCGTCGTTTTATCCATATCAATTAAAAATTTTGGTTTCTTGATTATTCTTCATAGTCGTGCCTAATCGTGCTCTTAGAAATTCGAGGACAAGTCATTCTAAGGTGAGTAGACTGTAAGCATCCTAAAACTTTGAGATATACGAGAACTATCGATAGATTGGAATAATTTCCATTAAGATGATAGTTAGTGCCCCGTGGACATCCACTTTCCATTTAGATCATTTTGTGTCCCCGGTTGTGCCATTAATATTTGGAGCACGAGACCAGCTGTTACCTTCCAATAAATTTTATATACAAGATCTAGGTGAGTCAACCGTCATCTAGGTATATTATGTCCCACTCAAACCCGTCCCCTTGTACTCTATTTTGTGGTACGACTTTCAGGTCAAAAGGACTAGCTATGACCCTTACCGTAATACTGGTATACTTCCTGACTTCCATTAGAGCCTCGACCCCGACCCAATTCCTTCGACCCAATATATGGTTATGATCTACTCGAAGTCCACTACGAACATGCCACTAGTGTGCCACCCAATTGAGGTCTCATGTGCTACTTAAACACAAAAGTCACTGAAGGCGTATGTTTGGGCTTTAGGAACCTAGCTAACTAACCTGACTGGCAACTAGCTCAACCACTTGGGTAGAAACCTATTCTAGGTTACCCTAACCTAGTAGAAATAGTTTTATCTTGGATCTTGTCCAGTCCATATAGATTAAAATCTAAGGTTCATCCAACTAACGATTGATGTCCAAATAGGGAACCTATTAAGATCCAGTAAAACTCATCCATGCTTACCACCATTTTTGGACTATAAAAAAATGAACCATTTGAAATAGATCCCTGTACCCATTATGTAGTCTCCATCCCTCAGAATGTGAAGTCATTCGCAAACCTTATTCCATCTACCTGGAAGTCGCGATTCGATCTTGTATTATATTAGATCTCTTGCTTTGTGTGTTTAAATAACCACGGAAAAGATCACAATCTTAATTTCTCAAATTCTGTTCAATTATGGAATCTTGTTTAGATTAATTTTGAGAACGGGACTTCTATACTGCACAAATTGCAAACCCCTCTAAGAAGCGAAGAGTTATTCGATTTAGTAAGTGACTAGACTAGAGTAGCCCAATCTAGCAAATAAGTCAATGGTTCATAAACTCTCCTTCTATTCGTATCATTGGATACTCTCTACCACTCTTTAAACTTCATATTTGCTCTTGATTATTCTTCCTTATTTTCCTGTCCTTCCTATTTCAGAGCGACGAATGGTCATGCTTATTAAAATTTATCAATATTTCTTAACTACTTGTGTAAATTTGTTGTTGTTAAATTTTGGGTTGCTTGATAGATAGAAGAGGATTATAGATGCCATATGCAGTAGATATCTATTGGTAGAAATTTTAACAATTGGTTGGTAGATTATAAAGTTTTAGTGACAGGAGATTTGATTGAGTAGTGTGACCAAAGGTGGGTAGAAGTCCTCAAGTATTCGGAGTTATAAAATGGCTAGAGAAGGTTATAAAATATTTTGAGAAATTAAATTAAGGAGATTAAGGTAATGGCAGACTTTGAATTTTTAGGAATAGTTATGAATTAAAATTTCGAGGACGAAATTATTTTAAGGTGGGTAGATTTGTAGCTCCCCTTCCCGAAAATTTTAAAATATTTTTATTATTATTTATTTTATTTGAATGGTGATTTTAGATTTTTATAAATAATTAATTAGTTAATTATTACGGTAGATTATTTTAGTCATGGTTAGGAATTTGAGTACAAGGTGACTAGAAATCATGGCACGGATAGTGCAGTGGCGTGCTTTGACTTGTGTTTAGCCATGATAAGGGATATCCGAGCCATAAGATTGTTCTAACTAGGAAAACTAGGCCAAGTTGCGACTTAACCCCTATAGAACGTTTTAATTATTTATTAATTAGATTATTGAATTTTAGGGAACCCGGTTGTACCGAATTAGTCCAGATTGGACCCAAACCAAGCCCAAGCCTATGTAGACATACTTTTAGGTATGTACAAATATTTCCTAGCTTTTTGGGTAGACTTAACGATATTTCTAAATATTTGGTTATTTATACAAAATGTGTATTATTAATATTTAAATAGAGTTTTAGAATATTGGTACAATTTTCTAGGGCCAGATATGTCCACCAAGACTCATTGGGTTATTTTAGTGGGTTATTGATATTATGGAGTTTATTTAGATATAAAGATACATGTGTGTATATATATGTATATATATAATATGTGTGTGTAAGCGTATGTGAATATGAATATATATTATATATGTGTACGAATATAAATAAATATTATATATTGTGTATGGGTACGTATATAAATATATATATATATATATATATATATATATATATATATATATATATATATATATATTTATTTTTTATATATATAATATATATATATATATATATATATATAATATATATATATATATATATATATATATATATATATATATTATATATATATATATATATATATATATATATAGGTGTATATGTGTATGTGTACATAAAATATATATATATATATATATGCATACGTGAATGTATATGTAAATATATAAATATATATAGGTGTATATGTGTATATATATAAATATATTTACATAGGTGTATACGTGTATATATATATATAAATATATATATACACGTATATATATATATATATATATATAGTATAAAAATATATATATATATATTAAATATATTTATATAGGCGTACATGTGTATGTATATATACATATATTGTGTATAGGATGTATATGTGTGTGTATATATGTATATATATGTGTGTGTATATATGTAATATATACATAGGTTTTTATGTGTATATATATAATATATATATATATATATATATATATATATATATATATATATATATATATATATATATATTTATATGTATATATATATATATATATATATAATATATATATATATATATATACTATATATATATATATATATATATATATATATATATATAAAAAAAAAATATATATATATATATATATATATATATATATATATTATATATATATATATATATATATATATATGTATGTATATAAATATATGTGTATTAGTTATATAATAGAAAAAAAAAAGAAAAAGGAAAAGAATAAGAAAGCAGCCGCCTTCCCAGACAAACAGCCCGGCCCAAGGCTCAGCCTCAGCTAGGGACCCAACTCAGCAGCTCTTTTCTACCCGCACTGTAGCACGATATCAATCCCGACCCTATGCGCATAAGTATATATGCACAAGTGAGGAAACCCTAAGCTTAACCTCGCCGACGCCCCAACCCACGCCCCCATGACCTCTGCGCGCGCCAACGGCCACCGTTGCGCCGCCGCGCATTGTCGGAGTCGGCCAAAAATGCGCGCGTGCACGACAGCGACAACAGGACGACAACAACAGTATGCAGCGTTCGGGCTGCCTTTGCATCGACTTTTCGTCGCGTACACGCGTTCATTTCACGAACCAGTTGCTCCGGTATGTTGACAACCCATACGGCTTTAATTCTCTTCAATTACATTGTATCAAGATGCCCTAGGTTGTCGGCAAAATGACGCTAATCTCGACCGAAAACCTGTCTAAAAATAGGGTATATAACAGCCCATTCATACACGTTTGACGATCGATTACGATCGATCCAGTACCATATTAGAAATTCTATTTGAACAAAGTTATAGACAATATATAGGGCTCCACGACCCATTTCGCAGAAGTTGATTTCATCGACTACGTGCCGAGAAATCGGACCCCGAAGTTTACCAAAAAACTGTTTTTAAATCTAGAAAATCATTCGATACGACGTGCATCCCGCCAATCCGGGCAACGTGGTCATGAACCGAAAGCATCGAAAGGTGCGTATCGGCTTCATGGATGTGTGGACTTTGACTGAATTCAAATTGGTCGCGTGTGCGCGACGAATTTGATGCGTATCCGTCGAAATTCACCGTATTGGCCTCTGTGCAAATTTCCTAATTACTTTGTGCACGCTCGTCAGATCGAGATGAAACTTGCGCCAACAGAACCGTATCATTTTTCTGGTCCTATATGCCATGTTTGGTCCAATTCTTAGACAGTTGATTGGACCGCCATTTTACAGGCCCTTCGGTCCGATTCAACGGGCGATTTTGTGTACGGCCCGCCGGAATCCAACTCTGGACATACGGTTGGGTTCGTATCAAAAAATCGGACCTGTTGACATTTAGTTTGATGACTTTAGAGACCATTGGCTCTGGCACGCTTTTCGGTGCAAAGCAGGTCCAACGGCTAACACCGTTTTAACCCAAAATTACTATTTTGTTTCTGTGTCCAGAATTGGACTTAAGGACAGGTAATCCTAGCTAATTTGACTATTCTGAGAACATTGGTAATGTTTATTTCAGCATCCGAAGACTTTTTGTATGTGTTGACTCTAGTGACTTATCTGTTGTGGTTGTATTATCGGTTTCACCAGCAAAGGACCTCAGGCAAATGCACTTTCTGATTGCTTTCGATTCATAGTAGTCTTAACATTTCATGTTTATACATATGTCATGCTGCTTGTTGACATGCTCGTCACACGGAGTAGTCGGGAGGAGAAATATCTTAGTAGACATGTGGACTACCCAATAATATCCCCAAAATGTCTATTCTTGCCTGATAGCAGCTGCACACGATACGTGCAGGGTGCTGGATTTACCTCCTAGCCGTTCACATAACGAAAAGGATATTTCACACCACATAAATTGTTGTCTTTTATTTGTTTTCCTTGTCTTCTTCATAACTTGTCATGTCATCAGTTACTTTCTAGTTTTCATTTCTCATATGTTATTTTCTTGTCTTGTTAATTCTATTGTGTTTTCGTATTGCCGTCGATTTGTGTACTTGTTCCATTCCTGACTGGAAATCAACATTTTTCAAGTTTAGCCGTGATCATTCTTAGCACTGGGAAGGCATGGGTATGCTGAGGTCGACCTAAATAGTGGGACTAGCTGTCTTTTCTAGATTGTAAGAACTTTGTATTTTCTTTAATTTTAATTATTGCAAATGTTGTAATAAATCTAGAAATGTGAACTAGCAATAAAGTTTATTTTGAGCAATTATTTCTTGCGGGCTTGACAGCGTTCTACCGCAGACTCTTCGGCGTAGGCTGGCTTGGACACGTCTCGTATCCGAAAAGCGGGTGCGGGTCGTGACACTCTACATGCCCAAAAGACGAGTTCCCCTACCGATCACTGACGTAATGATCGACAATACTTGCGACTTCGAGCGGATGTCCTTCATGGATGGGTTCTCAGGCTACAACCAGATCAAGATGTTCCCCGACGACGAGAAGCACACATCTTTTCAAACACCGTTGGGGGTATACTGCTATACGGTGATGCCCTTCGGATTGAAAAATGCAGGGGCAACATACCAGCGAGCCATGAACACAATTTTTCGCGATCATTTATGCAAAACTATGGAGTGTTACGTAGACGATATCGCAGTCAAAAGTCATCTCAAGGGCAACCACCTCCAAGACTTGAGAACGGTGTTCGAACTAATGCGTGCACACCAACTCAAGATGAATCCAACCAAGTCTTTTATGGGAGTCTCCAGCGGCAAGTTCCTTGGTTTCGTCATCACTTCATAGGGTATACATCTGGACCCAGAGAAAGTGAAGGCTATTGTCCACATGCACCCTCCAAGAAACCTCAAAGAGCTACGCGGACTACAAAGAAGGCTAGCCTACATCAGATGATCCATTTCGAACCTCTCTGGAAGGTGTCAACCATTCACTCAGCTCATGAAGAAAGGCGTATCTTTCGTGGACTGAACAATGTCAACGCACATTCGACGACATCAAGGCATATCTTACAAGCCCTCCAGTATTGGTTGCTCCAATAATGGGGAACCCTTCTTACTATATGTTCGTGCTATGGATCATTCTTTTGGCGCCCTCTTAGCTTAGAAGAACGAAGGCGGCCATGAACATGCAATTTACTACCTCAGCCGCACAATAGTGGGTGTCGAGCACAGATACACACCGGTGGAGAAGGAATGCCTCGCACTAGTATTTGTCATCTAGAAGACACGCCACTATGTGTCTGGGCAGACTATCCACATTACATCTAAAGTCAACCCTCTCAGAATACTCATGACTAAACCTGGCTCTCTCAATTCCTATTTAGCTACATGGGCAATGCTGTTGACTCCATACGATATGATCTTCGTTCCTCAGAAGGCAGTAAAAGGCCAAGCATTAGCTGATTTTCTAGCAGCTCATCCGGTGCCGGAATCGTCCAAAATTTTCGATGAAATCCCCGACGAAGTGGTGGAGTCTAATACTGCAACCGAATAAATCCCCATTTGGCGAATGTTCTTCGACGGTGCATCAAGAACAGGACCCAAAGGGAACATCGTGGCTGGAGTAGGTGTCGTGCTCGTGTCACCTGGTCATCTGGTTATACACCGTGCATATTCCTTCGTGGAACCATGCACCAATAACGTGGCCGAATATAACGCCCTATTAATTGGCGTGCAACTGGCGAAGCAACTGGGAGTTGATTATCTAGAGGCTTACGGCGATTCCAAGCTAATAGTTAGTCAGGTCCGAGGAGATTATGAAGTTCGCCACGAAGATCTCATCCCCTATCACAGAGCAACAATCGAGCTGGCATCTACTTTCGCTAGATTCTTCATCGAGCAAGTGCCTCGACTACAGAATATAGAAGCGAATGCTCTAGCCGGTCTTGCTACTTCCTTGACCGTTCCTACCAATACTCAGCAGTCGACCACAGTGTCTGGTCGAGAACTATTCTGTGTGAAAGATGCCTTGCATATTCATCACAGTTATGCAGCAAAAACAAACATCGATGCTAAAGACTGGAGATTTTCCTTCATAGACTACGCTATCTATGGAATCCTCCCCGAGGACCCGAAGGAAGCTGTATCCATCCAAAGGCGATCCCTCAAATTTTACTACGACACAGCTACCAAGATGTTGTATCGACGCTCTTATGACGGGCTACTGTTATGATGCTTATCAGATACAGAAGCCAAGCATGCACTCCAGGAGGCTCACGATGGAGTTTGTGGTACACATCAACCAGGCCCCAAATTACAAGATTGCCTCAAACGAATAGGTTATTACTTGCCCACCATGATAGCGGATGCTGTTGAATATGCAAAAAAGTATAGAGCTTTCCAGTTCCACGCTGATTTCATTCATCAACCTTCGGAGTTTCTATACCTGATGGCAGCATCTTGGCCATTAAAGCCTGGGGCATGGACGTCATAGAACCAATCAGCCCGCCATCCTCCAAAGGACATCGGTTCATCCTAGCTATAACCGATTACTTCTCCAAACGGGCGGAAGCTATACCGCTCATCGAAGTAAAGACATCAAACGTGATCAGTTTCGTCAAACATTATATCATCTACCGCTTCGGCCTACCTCGCAGGATCATCCACGATAATGGTCCACAGTTCGCAAGCCATGTGTTTTATCGGTTCTGCGACAAGAATTAAATCCAGAACGTAGCCTCTACTGCCTACAATCCAGCGGCTAACGGGCTATCATAAGCCTTCAACAAAACCATCGTAAAACTTCTCAAGAAGTTCGTGTCTTCAAACAAGCGCGATTGGAACGAGAAGCTCGGTGAATATCTATGGACCTATCGTACAACGGTCCGGACTCCAACAGGCAGTACGCCATTCTCTCTCGTTTATGGGAGCGAAGCAGTTCTTCCCCTCGAAATCCAAATTCCTTCCCTTCGGGTAGCACTAGCCAGCGAGCTGACTACTGAAGAGAGCTACCGTCTACGGCTCCAGGAGCTGGAAATGGTAGACGAAAAACAGTTGTTAGCTCAACAGCGTATTGAGCTATACCAAGCACGCCTTTCCAGAGCTTTCAACAAAAAAGTGAAGAAAAGGATCTTCGTGACACACAAAACAAAAAGGAAATTCCATCCTAAATGGGAAGGTCCTTTCATCATAGAATCGGTGTATTCTAACGGTGCGTACCGACTGACCAAGCCTAGCGGTGACTTGCTCATGATGCCTATCAACGACAAGTTCCTGAAGAAATACTATGTGTAACCTCTTTTACATAATGTTCACATATGTTTAGTCATGTAAATATACAGTACGATGTTTATATGATTCAAAAAAACTATCTAACTATTATCCGTATTTCAAGAGTCTTGAATACGCCCTGGATAATAGGTCCTCTAAATATTTTCCCAATGGAATCATTTCCGTTTTTGACCCCGTCCAAACTCGGTTTGACGAACAAATCACTTTCCTATTACCTCTGAATTGTTTTTCGATAATTATTTCTCCAGCGGAATGATCAAACATTTTGCCACGGCCACATAACCTCTGAGCAAAGTATTCATCAAAGATAGTCACGTCCACACTACATCTGAACTATCCACTCCTCCCTAATGCTATATATCTTTCCACGTCCATATTACCTCTGGTCAGATATAGAACATCCTCTGCTATTACGTCCATATTACCTCTACTAGCAGCTTCATTCAACTTATTATCTATATTCGAATCATTCGAATATAAAACAGATAATAGGTCCACATAAAATTTTCCCAGCGGAATACCCATCAGAAATATCCTTGCTATGTCCACATTACCTCTAGCATCGATATTTCACAAAACCATATTCACTTTTGAAAAGATTCTTTATTCAGTACTTAAAAAGATGGAAAAAAGGTACAAGAGCCGTGATGACAAAAAAAGGGAGTTACAAAAATCTACGGGATACACAAGTGGTTTATGCTGTCCCTCAGAGCAACATCTCGGCTTCAGATTTCACAGCAGCTCGGCGTCGTGCCTCTTCTAGGCAAGCGGCTTCATCTTCAAAGAGGATCAGACTCTGATGCTCCCCCTCTAACCTCGCCAGCTGCTCTTCTAAACGGGCAGAAGCGGTGGCAGTCATGGCAGCCTGGGACAAATAATCGTCTTGTTCGGATGACGTCGCCATCAACTCAGTTTCCAATTGGGCAATCTCGTTCCTGATCTGCACAATATGATTGTGCTTCTCAGTGATCTTCATAGCCAGCCTATTCTTCAGGCAACACGTGCCTCACTTGCAGCATTGAACTGGCTGTACTGGTCAGCCAGCTCGCCAATCTCCTGAACGAGGGTGTCCTTCCTTGCCTAAAAGGTAGCCTCCTCCTCCGCAAGAGCTGTCATCAAAGCCTCGTCCTCTGCACAGAACAGTGACGTCGGACTCCATTGTTTGACTTCTCAAAACCTGGCCACCTGACCCTCCAGGTTATTCAGGACCTTCCTCAGAGTGTTGGCCCGCTCTTCATAGCCGACAATGCTCTCGAGGGACACTACTTGGCATTCGGCAATAGCCTTCATAGGGCCGAAGGCAGCATTCCGATTCATGACTCCAGGAAGCTTCACTTTCAGCACCGAGTAGAAAGCTCTGACGACTTCCTGAGCCGTCTTCTCATCTTCGGTGGAGGTCGTCGGAGAAGAAGCTTGGAAAGTCTCTCCCGCTTCAGGAAGGAACACCTGACAAGAAGCCAAACCTGACAAAGAAAATAATATACATCAATAACCGAAAAAGAGGAAGAAAAGTCGAAAAGGTCGTAATTTGGTACCTTCGGCTTGCTCAACTCCAGCCTGGACTGCGCCCTCAATGGCAGTTTCAGGGAAACCAGGAGCAGGCCCAGACTGTTCAAGGAGAACAATATCAAGGCCCTGAGTGCCATCGAGCCTGATGTCTTCCACAAGCTCAGCCGAAACAGGTACCGATTCAGCAACAGCTCCCTCAGCGGGCTGCTCAACTCTTCCTACTGTAGCCAATACCGGCTCACCAACAGCTCCCTCCACAGCAGCAGATTTGGAGGAGCCGAAGACAACTTATGTCCCTCTTCGGATGGCAGATATTATCTTTGTGGGGGGTTCTTTCCTCTTATCTACAATGGAATATACAGTCGTGGTCAGCTTCACAAGGAGCACGCAAAATCGAAGTCGAAAAATCTCATCCGAAGAGAGGCACAAAGGCAACATACCCGCAAGAGGATGAGCCGATTGGACTTGGTTCTCGTCCAGCTCCTTCATCGCAGTCCCTATTGCAGACATATCTCGCACAGATATGT
This sequence comes from Iris pallida, assembly GCA_029216955.1. Lineage (NCBI taxonomy): Eukaryota > Viridiplantae > Streptophyta > Magnoliopsida > Asparagales > Iridaceae > Iris > Iris pallida. Next base: position 18,571 of record JANAVB010007365.1, read on the forward strand.
CATAGGAAAAGCTAATCTTCTGATCGCCGTTATGGTCTGGGCCTCTGTCCCGATCTTCCCGCTCAACCCTTACGACCGAAGAAGATCCGCCCTCATCCATCGGCTGAGGACGGACAGGAGACACCATTGTCGCGTCAACCTCCTCAGATAAAAAGGTACCAGCTCCAGCTTCAAATTCATGGTTTTGGGCAAAGGACAAACGCAAGGGTTTGAAAGCTTCTAAAGGTTTGACTAGAATGGCTATGGAGTCAGGAAGGGATCTACCTCTCGAATATCAATGGCCCGCGATGCCTTTCCTCCTCTTCCAGTTTGTCGGAAGGATCTCCTCAAGGGAGGTGAGCCAGCACTCATTTCCTTAGCTCTCTTTGGGGCAACAGTTTTCTTCTTCCGCTTTAAGGTTGGCTCCTGGACGAATTCAGTTGCAGCCTTTCTCTTCTGAGGAGGATTAAGAGGAGAAGAATCATCATCTTTCGTATCCTCCTTCGGAGACACTGTTGGCTCCCTAAAGATGGCTTTTGGCTATGGAGCTATGGCTGGTTGCGAGGTGGGAATATTACTTTTCTTCTTACGACCCTTCGGCGCCTTTTTCGTAGGAAGAGGGCCAAACCGAGTCCACAATATCAAGCTATGTTCACGATCATACTGAGGATGGAAATTATTGATCTGAACGTAAAATTTGGTGGCGGCATCGCACAAATGGGTCTCAGGCTTATCCAAGGCCAGAGTGGAAGTCACCTCCGTGCACCCGACGTTGTAGTACATCCAAGCACGTGCCCCATCAATCAAGCTGCCTATCGACTCCAGATGCGAGCTAGCATTTTCCAGACGGAGCTTACTGTAGTCGAACTGTCGCACAAAATGACTAGGCAGATACAGCTCCATATAGGCATGATTCATGTCTCGGAGCACCAGATGCGATGGTCTAATGGACTGAAGCCAGCAAAACGCCCCACCAGTCAAATTAGTGGCATGATCCCTCTCATCCACTAAAATATCTCCTATATTTCCGCTGCCGAACGGAGGAGATACTCTGAAGAACTCATAGTTTTCTATGAAGCCTAAAGCCTTTCTGCAAGCAGGCATACCGGTGACGGTCCAATCTGCATCGCGAAATCTACGAAGAAAGGCGTCTCCCGCCAAAGAATCTACCACCAATCCAGTATTCATTAGGGAAGGACAATGTAGTAGCAGCCACCCATCAGAAAATGATACAGAAGCTCAGTTCGGGCAAACTAAGGCCTGTCGTCAGGAGTCACTACATCCCTAACAAAGTCTCGCAGACCTCGTCCAATGGCACAAACCATCACGGGAAGTTGTGCAAGATGGTACCCGAACGCCAGCTTCACAGCCGGAAGTATCATAACTCGGCTTATTCTCTCAATGGACCCTGAACCTCTAGCGACTACGCAGTCACGAAGCCAGATCATTAAGAAAGCTGCCAGTACAGCTCTCTCCGGCAACGGATGTTCGGCCTGACTAAAGTAGTGGCCAATCGGAGACTCAGGATTATCACTGTCCTCAGTATCCGATGTCTTATAATCCGCCATCCGGGCTTCTATATCAGACTTGGTCATGGGTTTTAAGATTAAAAAGGAGGCTAAATCTTTCCCTTCTCCTTGGACGAAGATATAGCCCGTCCAGGCTCTCGTGTGGGGATTGGCCCCCTCGGTTCTCCCTTTCTTATTAATCCTATGACAGATAAGAAGGTGGCAGAGCAATTCCTTGTATACATCAACCATCCTAAAGTTTTTTTCTCTCCAGATCTCAGAGTTCTTCATCACAAGGCACGTACTCTTCATAGGGCTCCGTACCCAGGAAAGCTTTGACACTTCCTGCATCCCATGGAGAGCCAACCCCATCTCCCCAGCCGGAGTAAAGAAGGTATAGGTGTAAAGGTTATATAACTCAGCCAAAGAGATAAACATTGACCAGTTGACTCTTACACCATATTGAGTGGCCCTAATAGCATAGTAAAGACCATCAGTCTTCAGGGTGGCTTCATATGTAGAAAGTATCCAGCCGGTGAGATTGATCCAGAACAAAGACGGATCCCTCCAGCCTTCCATCCGTATTGTTCCTGCGGGATATGACACATCCTCCGCCATCATCAAATGGCAAAGCGTGTCAGCAGCATAAGGATGAAGGTTAGCTGGAATGTCGTTCACTACGGCACAAGGTTGTTGTCCCCTCGTAGAATAAAATGTAGAACCCGGGATACATTTGAAAGTGTCTTTCCTCCGATCACCTGAGTCGAACTGTATTCTCCCAGAAATGACTCCGAAAAGCTCAGGAGTTAGTTCACACTTCATCCGTCGCCGCACAGCTAGGGCAGTAAAAGCAGACAAAGGATAATGGCGCTCTATCGACGGTAGCCATATCCTCTGATTTTTCGGATTGATCATTATGGGGATTCTCAAACGTATGGTCTCGCCATCTTCAAAACCCACACTATCACCAAACAGGAAATACGGCTTCTTGAAGTGACGTGCCCCTCCACCCATGAACTTCTCGTCATTAATCATCTGCCTCAAGAAGGACTTATCCTGCTCAAGTATGGCGAGGGTCCGCTCCGTAGGCTAATTTTGATCAATCTTGGCTTTAACCGCACCGATCATATTTGTTATGGGACTGGTGTCAAGGGCCTGGTAAGCAGAACTGAAAGGAATTCCGTCAAACTCCAGGACAAACATGTTCACTGCAAGGGCAGAAAGATAGTCAGATCCAGAAGACCCAAAAAAAACTATGTTCTGAAAGGTTTCTATGCGCCCAAAAGGATATGCGCCCAAAACGAGACATGTGGGCGCATAACACATGGACAGTAAGTGGGCGCATAACGTGCCACAGCTTAAAGGGCGCATAATATGGCAACACATGGGCGCATAGCACACCACAGTGTTGGTGTATGACTTCTGTGGGCGAATAACAATGCTCACAGAAGTATGTTGCCCTAGACGCAAGAGCCCGGGCAGAAGAGAAGTCCGAGCGTCAAAAATTAATGCTCGAGACTTCATTTTTGAAGCATGCCCACACCCAAAATCAGGTCCTAGACTGCCGAGGACTCTGTCGTAGGAGGAGAGCCACTCGACGCAGCCCCCTTGCCCTTCGCGGATCCCTTGGCGGCCTTGGGAGACATGATTCTCAAAGAAATAAGACAAAAAGTTTTTTGAAAATTCAAAGAGAAAGGAATAATGAATTTTCTCTCTCCCCCAGGGTCTATTTATAGGCACGAGCCACTTCCTATGCGCCCACATACTGTATACGCCCACATACTGTATGCGCCCATTGTGGTGTATGCACCCACTGCAGCCTATGCGCCCACGTGAAGGTTCAGCTCTCTGCATACTATGCGACTGTCTCTTGCTGACGTGGACAACGTATAAAGGATGGACCGCTTCAAATTCTGTTCTAATGAATCTGTCAGTTCAGATTTTGAGGAAAATCTTAATAGTCGTATCTCCCTGACAGGCTGGACAAATACTATGCGCCCGAGGAGAGGGCCGTGCTATGCGCCCATTGCCTCGCGAGAAGACGATCCACGCTTCTTTCAAAGTATTTCGAACTTGTTCAAGTGTCAAAAACTTTGAAGGGGGTTCTGTAGAAGCATGGAAATTTTTTTAGCAAATATAGCTCCATGCGCCCCAGTCAGTGTAACTCCATGCGCCCACTTAATGAAGCACCATGCGCCCAGTCAGTGTAACTCCATGCGCCTACTCAATAAAGCTTCATGCGCCCAGTCAAGTGTAGCTCCATGCGCCCAAGATTAGCTCCCCCGAAAGGAAGGCGCATAGCCTGAGACATGGCTATGCGCCCAAGCCTGACTCAGTCAAAGCCATGATCAAAACGTGCACCAAAGAGCATGGCCACATCAGTCTCCACGAGCAGTCATGCACCGAAGTATGCGGCCACGTCAACACCACGACCAACCCACGATCTCGCAGCTTCTATGCGCCTACATCCTATGCACCCAAAGCAGGACTATGCGCCCACATAAAAACTAGCGTGTTTCCTCATGTAGGCACATAACATCATTCCAGCTCGAGAACGACTATAAAAGGGAGGCTTCATCCCTCTTCAAAACAGAGAACGAAGAGCATTTTCAAGAGCCAAATTGCTGCACTTTTTTCCAGTGAGCCGAGAGTTAGCAACTTTCTTAGGTTTTCTCCCACTTTTGTAATCGGAGTGTCAACGGAGTAAATGAGCAACTGCCGCTCGATCTCCATCGTCCCATTCCCTAGAATTCTTTTTTGTACTCGGGGATCCTCAGCGCAGGATCTCTTAGGTGTACTCGATTTGTGGTGCCTTGTGCCAATAAAATAAAAGACAGCGTTTTCTTCTTCTTCTTTTGTGTGTGTCCACACCTGTAGCCATCCGAATTGTCGTACGATACGCCTATAAGCACTCGCCAAGCTTTTCATTCCAGTCGCGTTTGTTTGCAGACACGAACTTTTTGAGAAGCTTGATTATGGTTTTATTGAAAGCTTCAGCCAGACCGTTGGCCGATGGGTTATATGCTGTTGAGGCCATGTTCTGAATCCGATTTTTGTCACAATATCGATAGAAAGCATGGCTTGCAAACTGCAGACCATTGTCGTGAATAATCCTCTGGGGCAGTCCAAAATGGTAGATGACGTGATATTTTATGAAGCTAATCACGTTCGATGTCTTAACCTTCGCCAACGGAATAGCTTCCACCCATTTGGAGAAGTAATCAGTGATTGCAAGTATGAACCGATGCCCTCTAGACGACGGTAGGGTGATTAGCCCAATGATGTCCATTCCCCATGCTTCGAATGGCCAAGAGGCCACTATCGGATGCAAGAATTCATAAGGCAGATGTATAAAATATGTGTGGATCTGGCAAGCCTGGCACTTCTTTGTATAATCAACTGCATCTGCTACCATCGTGGGCTAGTAGTAACCCATCCGGCGGAGACGATCTTACAATTTTGGGCCAGGTTGTTGAGACCCACAAGTGTCGTCATGAGCTTCGCATAGGGCTTTTTTGGCTTCTGTATTTGACAGACATCTTAATATTAGCCCTTCGTAGGATCATCGATATAACATTTTCATCTCCGTATTGTAGAAGAATCTGAGGGAGCATCTTTTGATTGAAGTTGCTTCCTTCACATTCTCTTGCAGAATTCTATAGACTACAAAGTTGATGAGTAGGCGTCTCCAGTCTTGTGTGTCATTAGTTATCGGGACGGAGTAGCTCATACCCAGTTGAAGATTGTTCCTGAGGCAGACCAGCTCATGGCCTATTATGTCGACTAGATGATGAGTGTCATTTGGAAGCGCCAAGGAAGCGACGAGACCTGCTAGGGCATCAACTTCGATATTTTGGAGTCTAGGAACGTGCTCTATAAAGAACCCCTCCAAGGTTGTAATGATGGAAATTGCTGTCTGATAATAGGGAATCAGGTCCTCGTTGCAAATCTCGTATGGACCTCGGATCTGGTTAACAACCAACTGCGAGTCACCATATGCTTCCAAGTACCTGATCACCACTTTTTTTGTGAGTTGGAGCCCAATGACTAGAGTGTTATATTCGGCTACGTTGTTCGAACAGGGTTCTGTAAGAGAATACGCCCGATTAACTACTAGTCCCGAGGGAGAAATTAATACCACCCCGACTCCAGCGACGATATCACCTTGTGGCCCTGTTCTTGAAACACCGTCGAAAAACATTCGCCAAATAGTGTCGTACGAAGTCATGTTTGGGGCGACGACTTCATCGAGAATTTCTTCATAAATTCTGGCTGTTTTTGAGCCTGGATGGGCTGCTAAGAAGTCAGCCAAGTCTTGACCTTTGATATCCTTTCGCGGAACAAAAACCATGTAGTATGGGGATAATAGTATCGCCCAGGTGGCCAGACGAGAACTAAGTGCGCCTGGCTTGGTCATGAGAACCCTGAGAGGATTAACTCGTGAAATAACATGGATGGTCTGCCCTGTCATATAGTGTCGTATTTTCTGAATGGTGAACACTAGGGCAAGGCACTCCTTCTCTACGGCGGTGTACCTATGTTTCGGTCCTACCATCATCCGACTGAGATAGTAAATGGCTTGTTCATGTCCCGCGTCATTATTTTGTACTAGCAGAGCACCGAGGGAGTGTTTCATCGCCCGTACATAGAGCAGGAAGGTCTTTTCGGCGACCGAAGCTACCAGAACTGGCGGATTTATCTGGTACTCCTTAATATTATCAAAGGCACGCTAACATTCCTCGTTCCATACAAAAGAGACACCTTTCCTCATTAGTTGAGTGAAGGGTTGGCATCACCCTGAGAGGTTAGATATAAATCTCCTGATATAGGCTAGTCTTCCCTGATGGCCGCAGAGTTCGCGGAGGTTCTTTGGTGGATTCATCTCTAGGATTGCTTTTGTTTTGTCGGGATCTATGTGAATGCCTCGGGAAGTAATGACAAAGCCCAAGAACTTTTCGCTGGACACCCCCAGGAAAGACTTGATGGGATTCATCGCCAAGGTTAACTTGCATAACCTCATCTTCAGTGGGCGGATCATGAAGTTCAAAGTGTTTCTTCCATTGTGCATCTAGTTGCTGGACCCACGGATCCAACTCAAGTGGTTCAAGTAGTTCTTCGTCTTCCTCTTTGATATCAGTGGATGTCATATTGGCAAATAATGTCTGTCTTAATATATCTCTAATACTGCTATCGGAGTCGTAAATGGGTGACTCAGATGAATGATAATGCCACTCACATTCTGCATCAGAAATTTTGGGCATTGTTGGTGGAGTAACATACCCGAGGCCACGTCTGCATTTGTTATAATGATCCTGAGGTTTCCCAGCTGTAGGGCCTAAAAATTAAGTTGCGCCATGAACCTACTAACCAATGATCAAGTTGCGCCCCAAAAATCAGGTCGCGCCACTGATATGAAGCTCAGAGAATAAGCTGCGCCGCAGAACAAGTTGTGCCATATATCAGACTGCGTCCAGTCTTATTGTGCCAAAGTCTACGTGGCGTCTAACATTTAATAGCCATTATTACCTGACAGCACTGACAACTGATACCACAGTGAACGAGGAAAATCTTTTCAAATCCTGTAAATTATACCGCTCGAGGAGAGTTGGTTGACAGCTGTCCTATACGCTTTGTAAGCTGCGCCTAGGTGCAATCCAGACAAAATCTTTAGTTGCGCCTAGGCGCAATCTGAATGACTTCTGTTCAAAAGCTGCCATGTGTCTAGGCGCAGCTCAAACAAGCGTAGTTTTACTCACTGACTGAAGTTTGCGCAATCTGATAAAGTTGAGACAATTTTTATCTCTAAAGCAGGATGACGTGGCGCACATGCCAGTAATTTCTCAAGACGTGTCTACTATCCTGTACACGACAACGCGCATCTCAATCACATGATGCCACGCGTCTAAATACAGTTAGTACACGACTTATAACTGAATGAAGGTTGGCACAACAGGAGGTTGGCGCAACCCAATGTGGCGCAATCCAGTCTCGTGCACATCAGAATAACTGCTAAAATAGTTATTTCCTGAACTCTATAAATAGAGTTTACGATCATTGTTGAAGGAACAGATACATATGTAAAGAGATCAGGAACTCTTGCAAAATTGTTGCTGTATTCTCCAGAGGCTACAGTCTTCAAGTTTACATAGTCCAAGGGATAAAGTGATCGTCTTCTGATCAGATTCCTATAGTTGTACTTCTCCAGAATTTATTGTACTTTGTACTATTCTTTCACAAGTTTGGAATAAACTTTTTTGTTTTTTGTAAACAAAATGACGACTCTGCTGGGGACGACTTTCTCCTCCGATAAGAAGGTGACAACTCAATGTGATACTGCGTCGATCGGCAAGACGCAGAAGACTCTGGTTGTTCAAGTCAACCAGACATCCTACGAGAATATGATCAACAGCAAGAGCAACAAGCGCACTGTGGCTATCACCAAGAACAGGACTGTGTGGACTCCTAAATCTCCTGCAGTTGCTGTTGCCCAGGCGCAACTTGAGTGCTCAGTGGCCAAGACACAATCCACCTCATTAGCTTCGGCACAGCCTGCTTCTGCTGCCAGGGCACAATCCACTCTTCCTGTTGCCCACGCGCATTCTACTACTCTCTTTACTGCCAAGGCACAGTCTGTTCAGGCCATTGTTGAGGCACAGTTTACCCTTGTTGCTGCCAAGGCACCACCAGTAGCCCGTAGGACTATGGCACAACCCAAGCAATCAGTAACTCAGACGCAGTCTGCTGCTCTGGCGCAACACATGGAAACTAGTCTTTTGGCTATTCCCTCTTCCAATTCTTCAGTTCTGAACTGGAAGAAGCAATATTCTAGTGCTGCCACTAGATAGAACAAAGGGAAGAGTCCTTTGACACTTCCTCAATTGGCGCAATCTGTGCCTAAAATGGTCTCACAACATAACAAAGGGGAACACTTCTTAGCTAACCCTCTACAAAATAAAGAAAAGCACCCTTTGGTCTTTTCTCAAACTTCCCTGGTCTATGACTCAGAGGAAGACACATCAAATTTTATTCCTTTAAACAGAGGTCTTCGGATCTCTGATATCGGAAAGAATACTGATCAAAGAGGCATCTTACCTACCCCTATGGGGTCTGGTCAAGACCTTTCCACCTTACAAATTTTAAGATCTAAGCAAAAAAAATTGAGGGTATCACAAACAGAGACACCTGGATCAGAATTTTCTGATTTATGCGCTTATCTCAATAGGCGTCAACCAGTATCAACTTTGGTGAAACGTAAGAACACTATGCCAACGGCCAACCTATACCAGAAGCCAAAGTTTGAAAAGAAGGACCCAACCACTTATGCTAATGAGTTGAGTACATCTTTATACACTCAGGAAGTAAACATCTGAAAAATAGGAGACATGTTCCTAATATCATTAAGGAATATGTTCCTCCGACTTCTTCTCGTCCTATAGTTGTAACTAATCTTCGGCAACGTCTTACACAAAGATGGAAGATTACAGGGATTTTACCCTCACCTCTAAATCATGCTTCAGATCGCTACTGTCTTCATGAAGTCATCATCAACTGTTGTTGCCAATCGGCTCGACGATCTGTCTTCGATCGTCTGAACTATGCTTCAACTCCCGAACATATAATAGAAGATGAAGACAAGCTATTATATGCTTTTGTTAACATGACTTCTCAAGGTACTGGGGGTGGGAAACGACCAAGACGTAATGCATCCCGTAATCCCAGTCAGCAATACTTGGATCGGATCCATGCATCCAGTGAAGGTGTCTTTCAATACACTAGAGCGAGAAATCGACATTTAAACCAAGGTGTCTTTAATCAAGAAGATCTCCCCATCGCCCATGTAGGAGAGGACTCTTTTTCAGAGTTTGATGCAGATAGTGAAAGTCCTGAACAAACTATCTCATCAATAGCAGCAAGAGAAGTGACAGCATATACCATTAAGGAAGATCAAGATGCCTCTACTTCAACCAGTCAAGAGCAATGAATTGTTGCATTAGAAGACAAATTGAAGACTATGGCTAAAATGGTTGCAAGTATGCATACAATAATCGTGGCCCAACATGCAGTGCCACTGGTTATAAATTCTGTTACTAATCCGAAACTCATAGCATCTTCTGTACCTGCTAGTTAGGGGGTACCACCTCCTCAGGTTACCTCTGTTCCAACTCAAGCTGATCCCAGTCAGTCTGGTGCTCGGGGTGGTAATTACCACGCTGTTCCTCCTCATAACACTTCTAACCAGCCCATCAATTCCCAAACATCAGGGGATGCTAATGAGGCTGTGAAACTCTTACGCACTCAGTTTGAGGCCTTCAAGCAGAAGGATGGCCTACAAAGACTCGGCATAAAGAAACCTTATCCTACAGAGTGGAAGGAAGTTCCATTCCCTCCTAAATATGTGAGCACCCTAAATTTTGGGTTGATTTTTTTTCATTTTATTTTAATTTTTTGATTGAGGGTAATTTTGAAATTTCGTGTTTATAATTATTTTAATAATGATATTTAATTCATGATATGATTTTTGGTGATTTTAAATTATTTTAAAATTATTTAAATCAATGACTTGTGGTTTTGACGTTTTGCTAGTGAAACCCTAGAGACTGTTTGACCTAGAGCCTAACCATGTGATTATAATATTTTAATGTCATTTTTGGCCTAAGGATATTTTTGCATTTGACCTCTTTGAATTATTTTGATATTATTTTATTATTTATGATATTGTTTTGGGGTTTTTTGAGTCGGGTTCGAATTTCAACTCAATCCGACTTGAAACGGGGACCCGAGGGTAGTTTGACTCTAGTGGGACCCACACACTAGTTAGGCATGGCCCACATGATATTAATTTTAGTCCACATGATAGAAATATTTTAGTTAGAGGTTAGACTAATTATTATGGATAAGGTTAGTGTGATTAGAGACTTTAGAATGACTAATTTAGCCCCAACCAATTAGCCCTTTCCTAATACTCATAGAATAGGTTAGTAGGGGCTTTTGGACTTTTCCTAATAGGACAAAACTACCTTTATGGCCAGCCACAATAAGGATAGGGTTGAGCCTCCCATTTGTCATTATCCATCTATTTTTCTCTCTCTTGTTCTTCCCCAAATTCCTAGAGAGCAATCCCTAGCAATTTCTCCACCAAATCCTTCCATTTCACCACCAAATCTTCTTCTTTCCTTCTCCATTCTAGTCAAGGAGGAAGCTACCCAAGTTTGGGAGGATTCGGAGCTCGTTCATGTCCTTTTGGAATCTCTACGTGTCGGTGTCGCTCCGGGAAGGTTTTTCTTCGATTCGATCTACCGAGAGGTATAAATCCCTTCTCCTTTTCATTTTCTCATGCATATAGGTCTACTTTGAACCCATAGGAATGACCCCCATGGTTGTATCTCTATTTGTATCTATTTTGTGTCCATTTGGAGGTCATAGGAGTGTCCTTTGTGTTGTGGATGTGTTCATGTTACATATATAGATTTATATATATATATTGTAATAAGAGTGTATCTATATTTATATATGTAATAAATGGTTTATGATGATTATATAATCAAGTTTGTGAGTGTGGTTCCTCATATTATTATTGCTATTATTGTTGTGGATAATTAGGATATATATTGTGTATTCTTTTGGCTCAAACTATCTAAATCCGTCATAATTTTTATCCACGTTTTTAATTTCAGTCCTAACTTCGAAATGTCATAACTTCTAGCTCAAAGCTCGGTTTAATCTCCCGTTTTTTTTAAAAGAAGCGTATTGAAGTTAGCTTTCCCAAAACATGTATTAATAGGCCTAATTCTTTCTGTAACTTTCTGGAGAATTATTTGAGTGTCAGCTGTACGAAAAACAAATGCGTTCTCGGTGTTTTCGCGATTTCGGGAGTTTCCGGAAACAAAAACGCGATTCGTTTAAAGTTTCGGAAAGCTAACACATAGATCTAAAACACACTTTAATCATAGAGTTTAATTCATGCTGAGATGGTACAGTATTCATTATTAGTAGGAGTTACTATTCGGCATATGCATTTTGTGCACCCTTGTGTGTAATATAATATTCTATTTGATTTTAACCCATGTTAATGTATATACATTATGTAACTAAATAGAGAATGCAAGCATGAGTAAATGGTTAAATAAATGATGTATGAGGTATAAGTATCCTATCAAATGTAAGCATGTATAAGTATGGCTTGTAATGAATATGTAGGTTCCATAGTATGTAATGTATGGTGCATATAGTAGTACAAGAGAATAAATGAATGATGAATGAATGCAAGCATGAATGTAATATAATAATAGATGTAATGTATGTAATATACAAGTTAATGAGATGTAATGTTCTATGTTAACACAAATCCTATATTACCTCATGTACCCCTTACACTATGTTGACACTATCATACTTGACACTTTGTTCACTTACACTTTGACACTCTTTGATATGTATACACTATGTATGCCCATTTAACCCTCACTTGCCCCTTTGTCATGTTATATACACACACATAGCCTCTTAAATAAGTATTTATGAATATAGTTAACTTAGCTATGTATGTATATTATATATATGGTAGCATATTGTGTTGTAATATATATAAGTTTATATAACCATTTGAAATGCCATAATTATAGACCTAATGTTGAATACCAATATATACATGTGTATATATGTGTAGATATATATAGCTTAAAGTAATAGATTGCCTAGTGTATATCCAATGTGAATTATTGCCTATTTGAGTATTGAATAATTGCATGCTATATAGAGTTGGGTGTATGTTGGCTTGTATAGCCTTGTATTGATGTGTGCTTGCTAGGATAGTCTTGGTTAGGCCTAGTAAGACTTACTGGGTTAGGACATGACCTAGTTTGACCTAGTTTGACTAGTGCAGTTGACCAGAGTTGACCAAGGGTTGACTTTGGCCTAGCTTGACCTAGTTTCATGTAGAATGCATTGTAGTGCTTTATATTACCCTTCTGGACATGTTGTGACTTGTGCTGTTCTAATTAGGAGCCAGACACCTCTCCTCGGACAGTATATTTACTTTGGACATTCAGACATCAGGCGAGTACATTCTCTGACCATTTCACACTTGTATGGATTTATATTCTTGCTCTTGATTACTGTACTTGATGCTGACACGACTGTTATCACGGATTGGTACTATATGGATCTTCTTTTGAGATGTTATCTCCTTGTATTCACTAAATACATATTGTGACGTGCGTTTCACTTCCATATTGTATTTATTGAATACCCATATCCTTGTATACTCATTGTGCATATTGTACTCTCATTATCATATGAGCCCCATGGATAGACCATTATACTCTATTGTATAACATTGTACATCTATTGTATAATATTGTACACTATTGTATAAGATAACGTAACTGGAGTAGATCCTTGTGTATTGATTGGGAAGGAAGAGTAGAATTGGTTATGTACTCAAATCCTATTGTACAACATTGTATAACTATTGTATATGTCTATTGTACACCCACGTACAATGGAGTTACCATTGTATTTTTCTAGCCCGTTTATATAACCAGATTGTACTCTAAATCACATGTTCCTTACAGTTCTTACTTATCATATTTAGATATTTCCTGTTATTAAATCTCTACTGTTTTCTATACATTCTTCTTTCAGCGTTTCATGTACTTTACTCTATTGCATGCTTTATATTTCCTAACTCGATATGAACTGCGTGAGATATTTTGTTCTCGCTCCCGTCCTGACTGGACCTGTTGATAAATTTTACAGATAGCCTGGAGGTGCCTGCTAGCCTAGAGGAGACACATTAGAGGTTGTTTAGGTAGTTATTTCATTTTGTCTGGAGTTGTATTTTACTTTGTGGATTACTGTATTGAGTTTTGAGATGTATTTATGGGTTTATGTATCATAGACACTTAGACTTCTATCTCCTGTATCTCTTTTGAATTTCATGTTTTATCTATCTTTATCATGCTCTACCTTAGATGTGATTGAGACTGTATCTGCTATGTCACCCCCATTCGGGGAGTATAAAGTGTTTAGTCTTATACTGTTATATGCATTGAGACCTAGGACAGCGTTCTACCGCCGACACTGCGGCGTAGGCTGGGCGTTGTTACGTACTCGTACCCTCACGGTGGGTGCGGGTCGTGACACATTTTTAGTGGTGGCCCATGCAGGTCGAGTTTATGTAGTGGTATTCGAACTTGAGTACCACTACAGCCTGCAGTAGGAATAGGATATATCTTAAAGATACTCAATCACAGTTAGGAACCCTTGAGAGATTCCTGGGACGACCCTGGAGAATCTTATTTGACTTCGATTTGAAAACTCTCTTTTTCCCTTGATTTGATTCATTTTTACTTTTTGTTGTTAAATTTAATTTTTATGGATTATTGTTGAATTTGAGTTTGTATTTATTAATTTTGATGGATGATTGTCGAATTTTGAATTTTGATGATAGTTGTAGCATTCGAGTTTGTATTTTGATGGATTTTGTTCATTTTTGAATTTTGATGTTCATTAATAAATTGATTTGATTTTTGAGTATTCATTATTGATTTAATTTAATTTTGGCAAGATGAAATTATATGGGCTAGGTCATCTATGTTATGGAAATCTTGTCTTCTATAGTCACATTAGCCAGCATGGTGAGGACATATAGTCTGACTTTGGATATATTTCTCGGGAGTAGGAATTTAAGGTTTTCGCAGCCAAGTTAGCGGCACCGCGAAAATGTTAAATACCATGATTCTAGAGATATGTGCATAAGTCAAGGGCTCTGTGATTATCGTAGCCTTGCTTACTAGTATGACGAGGATTTAGAGCACCATGATTTGGGACAGATGCATATGATTATCAGATTGTACTTTAAATGTTTTCGAACATGTTTTCTCTACTTTGTTTCAGTCCTTCAAAAATTTTTATTAATTGTTTTGTTTAGTTTTGCTTCTCATTATTTAACTTAGGAGTAGCTTTAGCTATTTTCATAAACCTTGTGTAACTTCTTACCATGAAATTCTTCTTAATGAATCGATGATTTTGCTAGATTTTATCTTGGGATTGATATTTTAGTTCTGGGTTTCAAAATGGTTTCCTCTTTTAAAACGGATAAGTAGAACAGATTTTATTACCATTTCTTTTCCTGCCAATATTTTAGTACCATCATTCCTTGTCTTATACAACTATCCTGATTATATCAATTCCGTCTCGTATCTCATTCTGTCAGCTGTACTTGAACTCTTGAAACTGCATATCATTTTTATCTGAGAAATGTTGAGGAAATAACGTAAATCATCTAGTATGGAAATGACGTAATTGGTTATCATATGATAATTTTGTAGGAATCAAAATATTGGATGTCAAAAAAAAATTTTGAGATAGAAATTTGGTAAAGGTTTAAAATAAAATCGAGGGATAAATGTTATTAATTTAGAAACAATTGCAAAAATTTTGGTTATGAGTAATTCATGGATGTGTTTCAAAAAAAGAAAAGAAGGGATATTAGAGGTCAACCTAGTTTTGAGAACTTAGAAAATCTTGGTTATTGATTCTTGGGAACTATTACAAGGCTATGTAAAAATTTAATAATGGGAAGGAGAATTTGATTGTATCCGATGATCTTGCAAAATTGAATTGGATATTGTAAGAGGGTGACTAGAGACAGAGAGAACACAAGGATTTTACGTTATAGAAATTATTTTAGATGATTGGAAGAAAATTGTAGAATTCAAAAAAAAATATTTGAAGGTGAACGTTGAAGAAAATATGAAGGTTGATTTATAAAAAAGAATAAATTTTGTGTGACATAGTGGTATTGCAGTTTAGTGAATACGTGACTCGATTTAAACAAGTCCAAGGATTCCATAAACTGGATTTAGAGGTTTCGGATCTAATTTTAACCGAGGTGACTGAATTTGAAATTTTGATTAAATGAATAAGTGTTGACTCCTAAAAAGAGGGGTATGTTTCGTGGAAAATATTTTGAAACTTAAAGATTTTGTCTATGGTGATTGTGGTAAAGGTTTAGATGACTGAAGGTTATAAAATTTCGATGATAGTTATATAGAGGTTGATTTTCATATTGGGACTTGTGAGAAAAAAAAAGAATATGGTTTAGCAAATGATAAACTGATAGTATTAGAGAGGGATAATTTGCTGACTTCGTATGAAATCTTTTTCTGTTTTCTCGAAAATGGGTTTTTCAATATCATTGAATCCTAGTTTCCTTAATCCGACCAAATCGACTTCGATTATCTTTTCTTATCATATTTATATCTTGGGTTGTACTTAATTGAATTAAATTTGATTGTGACCTGAATCTCTATCCTTGTATGCTCGATCTCAGACTTTGTTGAACCTGTCCTCCATATTGCCTAAATCTTGATTTCTCCTAATTTGATCAACTTAGATCGTATCAAGACTAAATATTCTTAATACGTATTGTGATTGGAAATTTTCCATGGAATTGGCTTTCATTCCTTAACTTTGATTTTGATTTTTTTTTTCTGAACCCTTTAAAGATAATGGGTAGTTACTTTTCTTTATTTTTATGATAAGTATCAGTTTTCATATAGGATGGTAGACTGCCTTACAGTTTTGATGGTTTGTTGTTTTTGTAACTTTTGTTTAGCACCCTAGATTGCTTGTGTATTTTGATACCCTATGACTGTTTTGGTTTAGCATGACTAGAATACCTAGATGAGACTTTTACTACCACCGTATGCCATGACCCTGTATGTCGTCCTTTTGATGGTATGATTTATTTAAGTTATGGGATTTGATTGTGGGGGTTTGACCTAGAAGGATTACGAACATTTTAATTTCGATGACGAAATTTTTATAAGGTGGGTAGGATGTGAGCACCCTAAATTTTGGGTTGATTTTTTTTCATTTTATTTTAATTTTCTGATTGAGGGTAATTTTGAAATTTCTTGTTTATAATTATTTTAATAATGATATTTAATTCATGATATGATTTTTGGTAATTTTAAATCATTTTAAAATTATTTAAATCAATGACTTGTGGTTTTGACGTTTTGCTAGTGAAACCCTAGAGACTGTTTGACCTAGAGCCTAACCATGTGATTATAATATTTTAATGTCATTTTTGGCCTAAGGATATTTTTGTATTTGACCTCTTTGAATTATTTCGATATTATTTTATTATTTATGATATTGTTTTGGGGTTTTTTGAGTCGGGTTCGAATTTCAACTCAATCCGACTTGAAACGGGGACCCGAGGGTAGTTTGACTCTAGTGGGACCCACACAAAGTTAGGCATGGCCCATATGATACTAATTTTAGTCCACATGATAGAAATATTTTAGTTAGAGGTTAGACTAATTATTATGGATAAGGTTAGTGTGATTAGAGACTTTAGAATGACTAATTTAGCCCCAACCAATTAGCACTTTCCTAATACTCATAGAATAGGATAGTAGGGGCTTTTGGACTTTTCCTAATAGGACAAAACCACCTTTATGGCCAGCCACAATAAGGATAGGGTTGAGCCTCCCATTTGTCATTATCCATCTATTTTTCTCTCTCTTGTTCTTCCCCAAATTCCTAGAGAGCAATCCCTAGCAATTTTTCCACCAAATCCTTCCATTTCACCACCAAATCTTCTTCTTTCCTTCTCCATTCTAGTCAAGGAGGAAGCTACCCAAGTTTAGGAGGATTCGGAGCTCGTTCGTGTCCTTTTGGAATCTCTACGTGTCGGTGTCGCTCCGGGAAGGTTTTTCTTCGATTCGATCTACCGGGAGGTATAAATCCCTTCTCCTTTTCATTTCCTCATGCATATAGGTCTATTTTGAACTCATAGGAATGACCCCCATGGTTGTATCTCTATTTGTGTCTATTTTGTGTCCATTTGGAGGTCATAGGAGTGTCCTTTGTGTTGTGGATGTGTTCATGTTACATATATAGATTTATATATATATTGTAATGAGAGTGTATCTATATTTATATTTGTAATAAATGGTTCATGATGATTATATAATCAAGTTTGTGAGTGTGGTTCCTCATATTATTATTGCTATTATTGTTGTGGATAATTAGGATATATATTGTGTATTCTTTTGGCTCAAACTATCTAAATCCGTCATGATTTTTATCCACGTTTTTAATTTCAGCCCTAACTTTGAAATGTCATAACTTCTAGCTCAAAGCTCGGTTTAATCTCCTGTTTTTTTTAAAAGAAGCGTATTGAAGTTAGATTTCCAAAAACATGTAGTAATAGGCCTAATTCTTTCTGTAAATTTCTGGAGAATTATTTGAGTGTCAGCTGTACGAAAAACAAACGCGTTCTCGGTGTTTTCGCGATTCCGGGAGTTTTCGGAAACGAAAACGCAATCCGTTTAAAGTTTCGGAAAGCTAACACATAGATCTAAAACACACTTTAATCATAGAGTTTATTTCATGCTGAGATGGTACAGTATTCATTATTAGTAGGAGTTACTATTCGGCATATGCATTTTGTGCACCCTTGTGTGTAATATAATATTCTATTTGATTTTAACCCATGTTAATGTATATACATTATGTAACTAAATAGAGAATGCAAGCATGAGTAAATGGTTAAATAAATGATGTATGAGGTGTAAGTATCCTATCTAATGTAAGCATGTATAAGTATGGCTTGTAATGAATATGTAGATTCCATAGTATGTAATGTATGGTGCATATAGTAGTACAAGAGAATAAATGAATGATGAATGAATGCAAGCATGAATGTAATGTAATAATAGATGTAATGTATGCAATATACAAGTTAATGAGATGTAATGTTCTATGTTAACACAAATCCTATATTACCTCATGTACCCCTTACACTATGTTGACACTATCACATTTGACACTTTGTTCACTTACACTTTGACACTCTTTGATATATATAACTATGTATGCCCATTTAACCCTCACTTGCCCCTTTGCCATGTTCGTATACACACACATAGCCTCTTAAATAAGTATTTATGAATATAGTTAACTTAGCTATGTATGTATATTATATATATGGTAGCATATTGTGTTGTAATATATATAAGTTTATATAACCATTTGAAATGCCATAATTATAGACCTAATGTTGAATACCAATATATACATGTGTATATATGTGTAGATATATATAGCTTAAAGTAATAGATTACCTAGTGTATATCCAATGTGAATTCTTACCTATTTGAGTATTAAATAATTGCATGCTATATAGAGTTGGGTGTATGTTGGCTTGTATAGCCTTATATTGATGTGTGCTTGCTAGGATAGTCTTGGTTAGGCCTAGTAAGACTTACTGGGTTAGGACATGACCTAGTTTGACCTAGTTTGACTAGTGCAGTTGACCAGAGTTGACCAAGGGTTGACTTTGGCCTAGCTTGACCTAGATTCATGTAGAATGCATTGTAGTACTTTATATTACCCTTCTGGACATGTTGTGACTTGTGCTATTCTAATTAGGAGCCAGACACCTCTCCTCGGACAGTATATTTACTTTGGACATTCAGACATCAGGCGAGTACATTCTCTGAACGTTTCATACTTGTATGGATTTACATTCTTGCTCTAGATTACTGTACTTGATGCTGACATGACTGTTATCACGGATTGGTACTATATGGATCTTCTTTTGAGATGTTATCTCCTTGTATTCACTAAATACATATTGTGACGTGCGTTTCACTTCCATATTGTATTTATTGAATGCCCATATCCTTGTATACTCATTGTGCATATTGTACTCTCATTATCACATGAGCCCCATAGATAGACCATTGTATACTATTGTATAACATTGTACATCCATTGTATAACATTGTACACTATTGTATAAGATAACGTAACTGGAGTAGATCCTTGTGTATTGATTGGAGAGGGGGAGTAGAATTGGTTATGTACTCAAATCCTATTGTACAATATTGTATAACTATTGTATATGTCTATTGTACACCCACGTACAATGGAGTTACCATTGCATTTTCCTAGCCCGTTTATATAACCAGATTGTACTCTAAATCACATGTTCCTTACAGTTCTTACTTATCATATTTAGATATTTCCTGTTATTAAATCTCTACTATTTTCTATACATTCTTCTTTCAGCATTTCATGTACTTTACTCTATTGCATGCTTTATATTTCCTAACTCGATATGAACTGCGTGAGATGTTTTGTGCTCGCTCCCGGCCTGACTGGACCTGTTGATAAATTTTACAGATAGCCTGGAGGTGCCTGCTAGCCTAGAGGAGACACATTAGAGGTTGTTTAGGTAGTTATTTCATTTTGTCTGGAGTTGTATTTTACTTTGTGGATTACTGTATTGAGTTTTGAGATGTATTTATGGGTTTATGTATCATAGACACTTAGACTTCTATCTCCTGTATCTCTTTTGGATTTCATGTTTTATCTATCTTTATCATGCTCTACCATAGATGTGATTGAGACTGTATCTGCTATGTCACCCCCATTCGGAGAGTATAAACTGTTTAGTCTTATACTGTTATATGCATTGAGACCTAGGACAGCGTTCTACCGCCGACACTGTGGCGTAGGCTGGGCGTTGTTACGTACTCGTACCCTCACGATGGGTGCGGGTCGTGACAAAATACAAGCTTCCAACCATTATGTTGTTTGATGGCAGCACCACTCCAAGTCAGTACATCAATCACTTTGAGGTGATGACTAATCAATTACAGCCAAATGATGGTCTCCTTACCAGAGTGTTCGTCGGTTGTTTAGCTGGCGCAGCATACAACTGGTATCGTAGCTTGCCTGATGGTTGCATCACTTTTTTTACTGGTTTCAAGCAAATGTTCTTGGAACAGTTTTATGAGGAAGTCAATGACATGACAATGTCTGCCCTCATTAAGATTAAACAGAGGCACAATGAATCCATGGAGAGTTTTATTGAAAGATTCTGCCGAGAGGCACTCAAAATGCCTTTAGAAACTCCATCTGCTGTAACAATAGACACTTGCAAATCAAACTTGTTGCCTATTATCAGTATGTGGACGAGATCTACATAATTCCAGGATTGGTCTTCTTTCATTGTGAATTCCAAAGCGGCAGAGGTCAGTGCCGAAAAGTTTAAACAGTTAGGAGTTCAGATGACTCATCCTAACTAAGACGAACATTCTACACCCGGGGGTAATAATCGTCAGAATAACCGCAAGGGTAAAGAAACACTGGCCATCAATCTCAAGGGCAAGGAGTCTTTGGCAGTCAACGTCACTCAGACAGTACCCACTCTATCAGCACCACCACAGAAGACAACTCGTCCGAAGGAAGAGTATTCTTTCGATGAAGATGATACTTTAAGCATCTTTGATTGCTTGATCAAAAGTAATAAGCTTCAACTTCCAGAGGCAAAAAGGCCAGAAGAAGTGGGTAAAACCGATCACCCTAAATATTGTGTTTATCACAGATTTATAGGGCATCCAACCAGAGCAAGTTATGTGCTCAAGAATAAAATCCAAGAGTTGGTCAACTCTGGAGCAATTACTCTTCAGCAGGACGAGAAGACGGTGACTGCTAATGTCATTTCTGTGTAATTTAGTGACTTTCCACCATAACTTGTACAAGATGGTGTTGTCCCCATTCCATGGACTACTCTTGAGATCGTGAATCTCCCACCTCCTCAAAATGAAGGTCCTGTTCCGCTGTCAACTGACAGGGGAGAGATTATGTGGATTCATCCAGATCTGGTGGCAGATTTTGACATACCTTCCTCTTCTAAGCAAAAGAAGCACACCAAATCCAAATCTAAAAGCTACAACATGGTATCCTTTGAACCAGTAACAAAAGAAGAAATTCTAGTGGGCACTAGATCTGGGAAACCCTATCTTTGGGAATATCCTAAAAATCAAGAGAATCCTGCTCCATCTCCTGATGTTCCTCCTACATCATCTTCTCCTGCTGAGAATATACCATCTACATCCCTGCCGGTGGTTGAACCATCTCCTCCTAAACCAACAACAGCAGACAAGGAAAAACAACCTATTCGCTTTGACAAAGCATTAAAGAAGTCCTCATCACTTGGACTCGAAAAGCCATATAACTTTGATATATTGGCTCAATTGGCCAATACTCCAGCAAGATTATCAATCTTTGAACTTTTACGTCTCTCAAAAAAAACTCGAGAGATGTTAAGTGAAGCCTTGATGCAGGATGACGCTTGTCTTACTCTTCTCACGAAGCCTGAAAAGGAGCCAGTCAGCTGCGCACATTGTCATAGTGTATTTGAATTAATACCCAATATTACTTTTACATAAGATGACATGTTGTTAGAAGACAATCGTCATGATCGTCCTCTCTACTTCACGTGGTATGTAGATACCATGAAAGTTGATCGCATTCTGATTGACCCCGGGTCTGTACTTAGCATCATACCGAAGTCTTTACTGGATGCTTTGAAGATCCGAGTGCATAACCTCTTACAACTATCACTACCATCTTGGGGTTCAATTAAGGAAGAAGTAAAACTTTGGGGAAGATACGCCTAAAACTTCAAATTGGTAATCTTCGTACGAAGGTAACTTTCTATGTTATTGACAATCATGGCTCATACAATGCTTTGTTAGGAAGGCCATTTCTCCATAAACACAATATTGTACCTTCTACTCTCCACCAATGTTTCAAATATGTGGATGGTAATGGAGAAGTCCAAAAAGAGGTTGCAGATCTAAACCCTTTCAAATGAGTTGAAGCATATTGCAACGATTCTCGCATGTACAAGGAGGAATTCATTAAAGTGGTACTAGCAATGGAGACAGATGAAGAACAAAAAAATGTGTCGAATGATACATTGGTGATCCCGATCAAAGGACGTACCTCTTGTCCTCAGTCTTCCAAACCACTGACTATCTATCTTTCTTTCCATGAGAAGCAGACCAAGGGTGATAGTCGGGAATAAAGGGAGCTCACCTCTTCTGAGCCGCTTGTAATCGATCTTTATCACAAGAAGCCCCCTCCTTCTTCTCGTTCTTCTTCTCCCCCTCTTGTCATCAATCTGACTAAGCCTGCTAAGGCTAAAGTTCCTGTTGTAAATGATGGTATAAAAATCAATAAAGCTTCTCCTTTGCAGTATACTGATGTCTCTTACTATACTCAGTGTTATTTGGATATGTTAGATAGCTTTAAACCACTTACAATAGAAGTCGTATCACCTCTGCAAAATGTGGTATCACTGGATTCAATACAAGAGTCGTACTTCTTAGTACCGTCTCGAAAGAAAGATGAAAAGCCTATATTCTTCAACAAAAGAGAGGAACCAAAAATTATGCTCTATAACGATAATAGAGATGATATAGGAAGGCTACAATTGCGTCGTTATAGTCCACAATCTAAAGCAATCATCTATAAAATGGGCTATGATTTCAAAACTGGCCTCAACAACGGTAAAGGAAGGCGAACTCCTCTTCGTATTGTTGTTCCAAAAGGAAAATCACAACAATACCACAGTAAAACGAAACGAGGACTAGGTTATGCTTTACCACTTCCAACTCCAGAACCTTCTGAATTTGATGAAGAAGAACGATCTAACTCTTCTGATTCTATTTCATGGGATTCTGACACCAGCATTGGTCATGTTCATAGGGTGATAGTATCTTCTAGTATGGTGTCTGCCGAATTTTCGGAAGATGATGAAGATAACATTGAAGAAGCTTCTGAAGTGGACCCTTGGGCACAAAGGATGGACAATCAGTGAGAACTTCGTTTTGAACAACGAGAACCACCTACTGAGGATCAACTAGTCCAAATCGATATTGGAGAGAAGCACGTATCACGACTAATCTTCATTAGCAAAAATCTCTCAGAGGATGATAAACAAGAATTAATTCACCTTATTCGTGAATATATTGATGTCTTCGCCTGGACTTATGAAGATATGTCAGGATTAGATCCTCAAATTACAACTCACAAGCTTAATATCTTGCCAAATGCCAAGCCGATCAAACAACAACAACGGCGATTCAAGCCTGAAATGATGGATGCAATTGATGATGAAGTCAAAAAGCTTATAGCTTGCGGTTTTATCAGAGAAGAACATCATCCTGACGGGGTAGCCAACATCGTTCCAGTCTTGAAGAAAACCGAAAAGGTTCGAGTTTGTATAGATTTTTGGGATCTCAATGATGCTTGCCCTAAAGACGAATTCCCTCTCCCAATTACTGATGTCATGATCGACAATACATGTGGATTCGAACGAATTTCTTTCATGGATGGGTTTTTTGGATATAATCAAATCCGGATGAACCCTGAAGATGAGAAACATACTTCGTTTTGTACTCCTCGTGGAGTGTACTGTTATACAGTTATGTCGTTTGGTCTAAAGAACGCAGGTGCAACTTACCAGCGAGCTATGAGTACTATCTTTTGTGATCATCTACGAAAGACTGTCGAATGCTATGTTGATGATATTGTTGTCAAAAGTCGTCTCAAGGAACATCACATTCAAGATTTAAGAACTATCTTCAATCTAATGCGCCAGCATCAACTCAAAATAAACTCCACCAAGTCTTTCTTGGGTGTCTCTAGTGGTAAATTTCTCGGCTTTGTTATTACCTCTAAGGGTATACACGTTGATCCCAAGAAGATCAAAGCCATACAAGAGATGCGTCCTCCACGCAACCTAAAAGTGCTATGAGGATTCCAAGGTCGACTTGCGTACATCAGGCAGTTTATTTTGAATTTATCTGGACGTTGCAGACTATTTACTTAATTAATGAAGAAAGGTGTATCTTTCGTTTGGACGGAAGAATGTCAACGAGCATTTGATGACATAAAGCGGTATTTAATGAGTCCACCGGTTCTTGTACCACCGATCTCAGGAATACCTTTCTTAATGTATGTCCGGGCAATGGATCATTCATTGGGAGCTTTGCTATCTCAAAAGAACAAGGAAGGTCATGAACAAACCATCTACTATCTTAGCCGAACGATGATTGGAGCTGAACATCGTTATAGTTCGGTGGAGAAGGAATGTTTAGCCTTAATGTTTGCTGTTCAGAAGAGAAGACATTACATTATTGGCCAAACTATTCATGTCATATCCCGAGTCAATCCTCTTCGAGTCTTCATGAAGAAGCCAAGTACACTTAATTCTAGGCTTGCCACATGGGCCATATTATTAGCACAATATGATATGGTTTATGTTCCTCAAAAGTCTGTGAAAGGCCAAGCACTTGCTGACTTTTTAACAGCTCATCCTGTCCCTGAGACATCTAAACTCTATGATGAGATTCTTGATGAAACATTGGAATCAAATATGATCTCAGAAGAATTTCCTACCTGGAGGTTGTTCTTTGATGGAGCTTCTAGAATTGGACCTGAAGGTACCCTTATGGCTGGAGTGGGAATTGTTCTCATTTTACCCGATGGATTAGCTATTCAAATGGCTTATTCTTTAGACGAATCGTGCTCTAACAATGTGGCAGAATACATTGCCTTGCTCATTGGACTCCAATTAGCCAAACAATTGAGTATTGAATATCTCGAAGTATATGGTGATTCTAAACTGATTGTTAATCAGGTTAGAGGCATATATGAAGTCCGACATCAAGATTTGGTACCATACCATGAAGCAGCAACCAGGATAGCTTCTTCATTCAAAGGGTTCTTCATCGAACATGTACGTCGCGCATGCAATACAGAAGCCGATGCCTTAGCTAACCTAGCTGCGGTATTGGCAGTTCCAGTCAAAAAACAAAAAATGGTTGTTATCTCTAATAGAGAACTATTTTGTGTCGAAAACAACCACAATATTGAATTCAGCAATCTAACTGAAGTCAATGTCACTTACGATGACTGGAGAGCACCTTTTATTGATTTTACAGTACATGACATCTTGCCAGAAGATCCTAAGGAAGCTACAAGTATCCGTCGCTTCGATTCTATTATAATCATACTACTAAAACTCTCTATCGAAGAACTTTTGATGGATTACTCTTGAGGTGTCTCATCGGTGATGAAGCAAAAAAAATATTACACGAAGCTCATGATGGTGTCTGTGGAGCACATCAGCCTAGTCCTAAACTACAGGATCGTATTCGACGTATGGGCTACTACTGGCCCTCTATGGTATCAGATGCTATTGACTATGCAAGGAAATGCCATGCATGTCAAATTTATGTAGATTTCATCCATTAACCGTCGGAATTTCTTCATCTGACTGCTGCTTCACTGCCTTTTGAAGCTTCGGGCATGGATATAATTGGCCCTATCAATCCTCCTTCATCTAAAGGACATCGGTTCATCTTGGCTATAACCGATTATTTCTCCAAGTAGGCAGAAGCTATACCTTTGGCTGAAGTAAAAACTAGTAGTGTCATCAACTTTATCAAACATCATGTGATATACAGATTTGGTGTCCATCGTCGAATTATACATGATAATGGGCCGCAATTCATCAGCCAGAAGTTTAATAGGTTCTGTGATGACAACAGAATCAATAATTCTGCCTCTACGGCCTATAATCCTGTAGCTAACGGGTTAGCTGAAGCATTCAACAAGACCATTATCAAACTCCTTAAAAAGTTTGTCTCTATTAACAAACGTAATTGGAGTGATAAACTTGGAGAATGTCTATGGGTATATCGTACTACTGTCCGTAACCCCATAGGTTGCACACCCTTTTCCCTAGTATATGGATGTGAAGCCGTCCTACCTCTGGAAATTCAAATTCCTTCATTGAGAATCGCCATTGCTAACGAGCTTACTACAAAAAATAATGATCGTCTTCGGCTTCATGAATTGGAGGCGCTCGACGAGAAAAGGCTTTTAGCTCAACAGCACATCAAACTTTATCAAGCCCAAATTTCAAAAGCTTTCAATCGCAAAGTCAGAGTGCAAACATTTCAAGAAGGCGAGTTAGTTCTTACAGTCAGACGTCCTATGACTATGACACATATGAACAAAGGTAAGTTCGAGCTAAAATGGGAAGGGCCATATGTGGTAAATAAAGTCTTCTCAAATGGAGCCTATCAATTAATAGATATGGACGGCAGAGTCGCTATGATGCCTATCAATGGCAAATTTCTCAAGAAATATTATGTATAAAGACAAAATGTACTTTATTTTTAGAGACATGAAATAAATAAAAGTTTATTTTTTATTCAAAAGCAGAATGGAGTTACATAATTTTAAGGACGGGGAGGAGGCCCCGATCCTTCATGATTAAATACATAGTTTGCCAACAGTTCAAACATCTCATTGTCTGAACTCACAAGAAACTTGCAGACAGCCATCCTCAATGCCTCTTCTTCGTCAGTCTTCCCAGGCTCCACTAGCTTGGAAATCAAGTCCTCTCCTGGTGCAGGAGCAGTTGAACCTTCATTCCTTTCTTTCTGAGGAGGCACTAGAGGATCAACAGGGGCATCTCGGTCTCTCCTTCAATCTTTGGAGTGAGCAAATCTTTGGAAGACATTTTATACAGAAAGGAAAGAAAGTGACGATATCTATGAAACTGTTGTTCTATTTATAGACAGAACAATTAGACAGTCAATATCGAGAACCGATGTGACTTTTTGAAAGAAACCCAACTGTTCGTTCACTTATAACCGTTCGTTCATTTATAACTGTTTGTTCATTTTTCTTTCTTCAAAAACTGACAGGATGGTTCATTCATTTATTCTCTTCCTCGAAAGTTACAGTAATTGTTCATTCATTCAGTGTCCTTTCTCGAAAATCGAAGTGACTGCTCACTTTTCATAAATGAGAGTTCACATTCTTCCTGCTTCTGAATTTGGTTTATTTACACTAGCAACTTGTCATCTCCACATTTCTCCTTAATTTTATTTTTATTATCACCACATCAAAATCAGATCATAAAAGAAGAGAAAATTATTCTTTATTCCTTCTTTAAAAATATAGATACATCTTAATGGAAATCTATTATATCTCCAATTTTCATTCTAAATATAACATGAAGGTCTATTACATCTTTGGATCTTCTTATTTGTTGATGCTAGTTCCTTATCGTCTCGACCTGAAGCAACGAGCTAGACAATGGAATCAATTCTGGTCTTCTCTCTCAAAAATACGAGAGAAGAAACACCGAGGACAGCAGCCCAAAGATGAGCTGCTGTCAATACAACTGGTGGAGAGAAGACGACCCGCCAAGGGAACTAGGAACGAGATCACCCTTGTGATACGATTCCTAATTCTGTCTCTCCACCATCCAACTTTCATGTGTATAGGCTCTTCCTACTGTCACTACCACATTTCTAGCTTGAGGGTATTTTGGTCATTTTTTAAATTTTGGAATTTTTTGTAATTATTTAGTATTAATTATAATTATTAGAATTTTCAGTAATTTTTAGTATAATTGATTTTGTTGCTATTATTGACTTTGACTCAGGGTGACTTAGGAGACTGTCCTAGAAGCTATCCTAGGTCATGACTACTTGGTTAGAGTGTGTAACCCTAGCTTGACCTAAGTTAGTGATATCAAACTCATTAGAATTTATTAGGAGGAAATAGGAATTTATTAGGCTAGTTAATGGCTTGTGATTTCACAAGTCATGATTTATGACTTAAGCCCATAGAGGCCCAAAACCCAACACCATGTAACCCTAACCTAACCCAACACAGCCCATGGCCGGCCAACCCTATCCCTTCCCTATCTATTTAATGCCTCCTCAAAGTTAGGGCTAGCCTTCTTTAGAAATTTCTCAAGTTTAAGGAAGAGGTATGCTCCAACTTCAATAATTCCTAGAAAATCCTATTTAATTCCTTTTCCCCTCAAATAAATTGCAATAGGTTCTAAATTTCTTCTACTTGCGATTTGTGGTGAGAAATTTCAGAGGAGAAGCAATTTGAAGGAGTTTGGTGGCTTGAGGATCCACTCTCATTTGGGGCTTTTTGATACATTGCAAACCCATAGGTAATTCCTAATCCTCACCATAGAATGTTGTTATTATTGCATACTTAGGAAGCCCTAGGCCTACCCTAACTGTAGGTATAGCTAACCCTTGGTTTCGTGTCTAATACGTGTCCGTATCGGACACGTATCAGTGGATACGTGAATGTGATTGATGAAATGCCCCAAAGGGCATTTTGATTTGATTGCTAGAATATTTTTGAATAGGGAATTAGGGTTTAGGCTCGTTTATTAATTTTTGGTGTTCTGAGTTGATATTGGTGTCGTGTCGTGTCACAATGGACACGAAAACACGAGGGTGCAACACACGCGCACGCGCAGTGTTCTTCCCCTGCTGTTCGGGGTCTCCTGTGCACAGCACACACCACGTAGACACGTGTAAGTTGACATACGTGTTGGGTTCATGATTGACACGAGTTTCCCAGAGTGACACGACCTATCGTGTCGTATCGGACACGGTATCACGTGTGCACAGGGAATGCACTGTGCGTGCACAGTACTGGGTTTTGTTCCCTATTTATTTCCGTTTTAATTGGTTTAAATTATGAATTAATTTGCTAAATTAGATCCTGTATATGTTGTTAATCCATGTAGATTGGATTTACATGATTAGTTAGGTGTTTGATGTGAATTTGGATTCGAACACATGGGTCGACTGATCACTAATACTGTGTACTGATACTTGGTTTTTCCCATTTCCTAAACATTTAAATCCCAGTTTTATTGATGTTTCTCACTGTTAATTACTCCAACATGTTTGGTTGTTCATGTTTAGCTTAACATTACAATTCAAATAGGCTTATGATTTGAGAATGGGAATTTGGACTTTGTGTTGGTTTTTTGAATGATATAGTGGATACATTGGTTTGATTTGAGTTCAGTTCTATATATGAACTGTAATTGGACTCATTTTCTATTTTCTGAGATGTTCCAGAAGTTGTGTGCTTGATTTGGGATGTTTTGGTACTGAGTTGGGTTCGAATTTGTGACTGTCAACTGTTATTTCATTTCCCTAATTCCTGAGATGTTTCCTATTACTGCATTAATTCCATTTCATATTACCTCTATTGTTTCAATAAACTTTACTGATATTTCATTCCTGTCAACTGTTAATCCATTTCAATACCTGAGATTATTTCATTCCCTGTGAACTGTTACTGAACTGAATTCCCTTCCAATACACTGTCAACTATTTACCAGATTTCATATTGTTAATTAGCACCCAGTTGACTGATTTGAGATTTGGTGGAATGGTAATTGAGTTATTAGGGACTGTTTTTCCAGGATTCCTAATAACATGAGATGTATTCCATATTGTTAGCTACTGATTTTATATGTCCTGTTTTCTATTATTCCTGCTAACACACACATGTCATATATCACACCCTCATGCCATGTCTCACTAACACACACACACATGTCACCACCACATTCCCTTTCCTTTTTCTCTATGTATGTGTATATATACACATGTATATATATGGGTATGTGGCGTGTACATATATGTATCCTATATATATGTGAATATACTATACTATATTAGGTACATTATTAGGATGTGTATTTCTATATTATATTATATAAATATATCAATATGTGTATATGTGATTTGTGGCTTTGGTTTAGGCATGATATTGCCAAATAGCCTCTAGCCTAGGGCTCTTAGCCTATGGGTGTATCTGTTTGTCAGTATAGAGTCTAGATAGACTTGTGTAGCCTTGTTAGACCTAGAATAGACTAGTATAGACTTGTTTGACTTAGGTTTGACTTGGTTGACCAAGTTTGACTTCTAGGGTTGACCAGAGTTGACCAAGAGTTGACTTTGGCCTAGATTGACCTAGATTCATGTAGAATGCATTGACTTGCAGCTTATTATCATTTTAGACTCATAGTGACTTGTACTGTTCTATAGGAGACAGACACCACTTCTCAGACAATACTTTCATCTTAGACATTCAGATAGCAGATGAGTACATTCTCTGATCTTTTTATACCTGTCTGGGACTATATTCTTGCTCTAGATTACTTTACTTGATGCTGACACGTATCTTCACGGATTAGTACTATATGGATCCTTTCCTGAGATGTTATCCGTCTACGGGTGCATCGGGTATTTCATGTTTATGTACTTTATCATGTGCATCAGGTACTCCTTGTACTCGTACTAGTTCATATATTTACATGTTCTCATGTGCCTTTATGTACTATCATGTGTCTCATGTACTACTCATTACATGAGGTCACGTATCTTTAGCTGTATTCATATGCCAATAACATAACTTGAATGGATCCTTGTGTATTGATTGGGGTGGGGTGAGTAGAATTGGTTATGTGATCATTATCCCCAGTAGGTATTCATGTGCTTCTTAGTTGTATTCATGTGCCCCTAAGCCGTTTACATAACCATATTGTACTCTAAATCACTTAGCCACTTACAGTCTTTACTTATCATGTATTTACTTTCAGTTACAAAATATCTCCTGTTTTCCCGTACTTCATTTCCAGCATTTCCTGTATTTTACTCTATTGCATGTTTTATACTCCTAACCTGTTATGAACTGTTTTGAGAGATATGTGCTCGTTCCCGTCCTGATTGGACCTGTTGAAAATTTTACAGAGGACGAGGAGGAGGCCTGCTGAGATACTTTCTATAGGACAGCCTTAGAGGACACTTGCGATCCGGACTTCCAGTCGGATCCCTTAGCTGTAGAGACTGTTGCTCCATAGATATCTTTATCTTATTTCTTTGTATTGGAGATTTGAGTTGTTTATTTGGATTTGTATTATTTCTGGTTGTCAGAGGAGTTTATCATAGACACTTAGCTTTCTCTCTATTTGTATTTCTTGTGGATTGGGTCTCGCATCTTTTATATCATTCTATCTTATCGTATTCTACCTTAGATGTGATTGAGATATATTCTGTTATGTCAACCCCATTCGGGGAGTATAACTGTTATTACCTTAAACTGTTAGATGTTTTGACCTAGGACAGCTTCTACCACCGACACTACGGCGTAGGCTGGACGTATCCACGTCTCGTGCCCTTACTCTAGGGTGCGGGTCGTGACACCTACCATCTGAAGAAGACCCTTCTGGAACACAGAGAGTCTTGAGCTGTCTGATCTGAGTGTCAGAATCACGTGAGCTGTGTGATGTGGGTGTCAGAAGAATGCTCTTCATAGCATCCAGATCACCGATGCCAGTTTTGAAGAAGCTTGCCAACCAAACTTCTGCAAATAGGAATAAAGAAAAGAAAAGTCAGCAAAATCTATCAAAACTGTGCATGCATCAAATCAACAGGCGTATATCAGCAACGTGCGCCTATTCTTAGAAGCACAGGCACACATTGACAGTGCACTGATCAATAGACGCCTATCAGCAATGTGTGCCTATTCTCAGAAGTACAGGTGCATTTCAACAGTATACGTTAATCAACTGGCGCATATCAAAATAGTGCGCTGATCAAACGGGTGCATATCAATATTGTATATCGATCAACATGCGCATATCAGTAGTGCGCACCTATGATCAAAGCTAAGAACTGGACCACAATGTGCGCCTATTCTCAGAAATAGTTAGCGCATACCAACGGAGTCTACAACATACAGATCAGTACTTATCTTCAAAAGTGGTGCAAAAGAAAAATGCTCATATAAGAAAACTATTTGATTCATTGTTGAGACTTACCAACTTTCGAAGGCACAACATGCAAAAGAATAACATCAGGATGAAGTGGCACAACAGAACTTATGGATGATAAATTCTTACTGGATAGTGGGACCTTGTGAGAAGTCATTTGTTTTGAGAAAACATGAATGTCTCTTTCGTTTTGGCTATCCTTTTTAAAGTGCTGAAGAATGAAAACGGGCGCATCATTCTAGGAGCCTATTTCGGGAAAAAAGTAAACAATAGGCGCCTAAAACCATGTGATGGTTGCCATGTGTCTCTCAGAGAAACAGTAAGCATTGAATTCATCTGAGTGTATCTACATACGCTACTTGGAATCTCAGCCACATAATAATGATGTCAGAAATTATAAATTTTATTATAGAGATAGGTGGACCCCTACAGACAAAGACACAAGAAAAGAGAATAAAAAGTTGTCATGCTAAAACATCATTCTAAAACATCATTCCTTTTTCTTGTCTTCATTGGTCTGACGAAGGACGGTGTCCAATTCTTGCATGTTGCGGATTCTCGAGCGACGCATCAGGTTAAGGAATCTCTTCGAATCGCCACGCTCTTCAGAGGATGGCCCACCACTCGAGCAATTGAAGACGGTTGGGTTTAACCCGAAGCAGTCTAGAAAGTTTGTCGCTCTCAGTGTCGGGTCAGCCTACAGCAAATAAGTCGAAGGCATGACGTCAGGTTTCGCTTCACGAGACTTGAGAGACTTGATGTTAGTGACAGCATTGGCCTCCATCTCCTTCTTAGACGCCATCGAAATTACAGAGGTGAAGAATAAAGTATGAAAATCAGCCTCTACATATATATCACTAAATTGACTCTTTATATTCCTCATGGGAAACTGAAAAATCATCAATGAAACTCGGAAAGACGAAGAGGAGATTGATTATTTTCGAGAAAGAAATTTAATTGTGATGACCGGGCAATGACTGGCGCAACTTGACTTTGTCAAAACTTTTATAAATTCAAAGTATTTCAAAACATTAAAATGTTTTTAAAGTTTTGAAAACTTTGAAGGGGGTCTTGTAGGGCCTAAAAATCAAGTTGCGCCATAAACCTACTAACCGGTGATCAAGTTGCGCCCCAAAAATTAGGTTGCGCCACTGATATGAAGCTCAGAGAATAAGCTGCGCCGCTGAACAAGTTGCGCCATATATCAGACTGCGTCCAGTCTTATTGCGCCAAAGTCTACGTGGCGTCTGACATTTAATAGCCGTCATTACCTGACAGCACTGTCAACTGACACCACAGTGAACGAGAAAAATCTTTTTAAATCCCACAAATTATGCCGTTCGAGGAGAGTTGGTTGACAGCTATCCTATACGCTTTGTAAGCTGCGCCTAGGCGCAATCCAGACAAAATCTTTAGTTGTACCTAGGCGCAATCTGAATGACTTCTGCTTAAAAGCTGCCACGTGCCTAGCCGTAGCTCAAACAAGTGTAGTTTTACTCGCTGACTGAAGTTTGCACAATCTATAAAGTTAAGACAATTTTTATCTCTAAAGCAGGATGACGTGGCGTACATGCCACTAATCTCTCAAGACGTGTCTACTATCCTGTACACGACCATGCGCATCTCAATCACATGATACCATGCGTCTAAATACAGTTAGTACACGACTTATAATTGAATGAAAGTTGGTGCAACAGGAGGTTGGCGTAACCCAATATGGCGTAATCCAGCCTCGCGCACATCAGAATAACTGCTAAAACAGTTATTTCCTGAACTCTATAAATAGAGTTTTTGATTATTGTTGAAGGAACAGATACATACGCACAGATATCAAGAACTCTTATAAAATTGTTGCTGCATTCTCCAGAGGCTACAGTCTTCAAGTTCACATAGTCCAAGGGATAAAGTGATCGTCTTCTGATCAGATTCCTACAGTTGTACTTCCCCAGAATTCATTGTACTTTGTACTATTCTTTCACAAGTTTATAATAAACTTTTGGTTTTCTGCAAACACATGCCGGTGCCGACGGCTGTAGAGGCAATCGTCGACCACTGCCATGATTTAGACCCGGGGTAGCCTCCATGTCGTACCCTTGCTTTTGCATGAAGTATTTGGCTTGAGGACTATACAAGTAGAGTGGTAGTCTTCCAGCGTCGGGTCCGAGGTCAGACTCTTGTGGCGTGAAAGATTGAGGACCTTCTTTTCGGCCAAAGATGATTGTGTGAACCCATCCTCTTCTGTCTGGGACCGGGAAGTAAGCACCTTTTATGGGAGCAAGTCGATTTGGGGTATGGACGGTTGTCACACGTGTGTGCAGGCTAACGTCTAGACAGTCCTGTATGGCATACGTTAGATTTGGCTTATCATACTCAGAATTGTCGAACGACAGCCTCTTATTAATGAGATAAGGAACTTTGTCCATAGGGATTACATCATCAGGAGAGGGACTATCCACCTGTGTAACCAAATATTTTACGAGTTCTTCGTCCTCCTTGGCTACCCTCTGCGAGCTTGGAGGTCGGGATGTTATCTTGGGTAACTTGACCACCAAGGGTTCGGTCTGAGGTATTGACTTACATGTTGGATTGACACTTTGCTGCTTGCTCATCTTGGGAAGACGGATGATAATCGGCTCAGCAAGGGACTTTGTGTCTTCCGGTCGCCTTGGAGTGAATTTCGGCAATCGGATTACCATCGGTGTTACAGAGGGCCTTGCATCTTCCTGTTGCCTTTGATTAGATTTCGGCAGTCGGATCACCATTAGCCCTACGACAGGTTTTGGCTCCTGGCTGGATCTCAGAAGATGGATGACCATTGGTTCCAACTGCGTAGGTGTGGCAGGAGAACCAAGCACTTCTATATGCAAGGTTGCGACAAGGGGTGCGGTCCTGCCAGGTTTGTTGTCTTGGAGATAAATTCTCAAGGGTTCTTCTGGCCCTGTGATGGCTTCCAGCTCGTCAGTTATATGTTTCCTGGATTCGCCATATAGACAAGCCTCCGAAGAGTAATAAGATTCAACCCCTTTGAAGGGATCAATGTCGGTAAATTCAGTTTTCACGAAACAGTGCTTACTGACATACTTGAAATACTGGTGAAGGGTGGATGGTACGATTATATAGTCATGTATCCACGGACGTCCCAGAAGGATATTGTAGGAGGTGTCTGCATCTATGACGTAGCAGGTAACTTTCGTCTTCAGGTCACCAGTCTGGCACTTCAACCGAATCTTCCTTAGGGGATAGCTTCTCCCCGTGTTAAAACCGCTAATGCCAGTGTTGGTTGCTGCTAGCCGATGCATAGGGATGCCAAGAAGCTGGATCAAGATTTTTGGGATGATGCTTATTGACGAGCCAGGGTCGATATGCATCCGATCCACCTTGATGTCGCCTATGTATCCAGTGTAGTACAAGGGGCGATCATACAAATTGGACTTGATCAACATGTCCTGAGGAGTAAATATGATGTTGGGTATTGCATCTGTGCTATCCCCGCCCTTTACATTTGCTGGTGGGTCTTCCCCTGGAGACTTGA
Source organism: Iris pallida (assembly GCA_029216955.1). NCBI lineage: Eukaryota > Viridiplantae > Streptophyta > Magnoliopsida > Asparagales > Iridaceae > Iris > Iris pallida. Next base: position 54,095 of record JANAVB010007365.1, read on the forward strand.
CCTGAGCTAAGTTGGCGTCAGCATTCTGGAGTGCTTCACTTAATGCGACACGAAGATCCTTGGAGAGCCGTAGGAGCTCGTATAGCGACAACTTTGCTGGCGTATTAGCCAATTGTGCTAATATGTCAAAGTTGTAAGGTCTCTCCAGTCCCTGAGGTGCATTATTGCGGAGTGGCCTGTCGAAGCGGGTTTCCTTTGTTTTGGACTTATCCGCCAGTGGAGGCTGAGATGGCCTTGAAACATCAGAGGGAGGCAACGTTGCTGGCTGAGGATCTTCGGTTGAACTATCCCGTACGGGCTGGACTTGTACTCCATACCGGGTAACAATTGCTGTAACTTCCTCAGCCTCGGCTGAAATTATTTGGCAGGATCTAGACTTCCTGCCCTTTTTCTTGCTGGTAGGAGATGACACCCATGGGTAACTTCGGGAACTAAGTCTGGATGCACCCACATGATCTCTCCTCGCGATGTGGTGAGAGGTACCAACCCAGATGTTTGGCTCCGGACGGGTGGAAGATTAGTAACCTCCATCGTTGCCCGAGGGACAGATATTGCCCCGTCTGGAGTGCTTGTTGGAGGGAAGTCGCCAAACTGAATAGACAACATGTTTTCCGCCACGGTAACCTCTTCAAAGTCTATCGACAGAGCTTTGGAGTAGATACGACTCTGAATGTACCATTTCAATTGAAAGCAATCATGAATGGCATGATGGACATAGCGGTGGAAGTGACAATACTTTGGGTCCTCAATTTCTGCTGCTCGGGGCTCGCGCCTTGGTAGAGGGAGCTGGATCCTATACCTTGTAAGAGCATATCGAAGATAGGTTTGACATGACTATCTTCAAATGAGTAATTGACCTTGGGCCACGGACCTTCCGCCCGTTTTTGTTCGAGCTTCTGAGTCGCATCAGCGACCATGGCCTGTTTGCCCTTATTGTCCCGGTTAGTGGTGGCCCCGCTATTGTTGTTACTGGAGGTAGAACCAGGATGTCTGCCCTTATCTTCTCCGTCTGGGATGTGTAATCCCAGCTCGCAAGCCTTCTTCAGTTTTGCCTCTGCGTTGGTAGCACTTATGATGAAGGTTGTCCAATCCCTGAACTGATCGTCACCCATCTTGAGGCTAATTGTAGGGAGCAGCTTCTTCTGGCAAATTTCAATCAAGGAGCTCTCAGGATTGCCTTGGGGCAATCTCATTGCAGTTTGACGGAACCACTCGATATAGTTCCTCGTTAGCTCCCTCTCTCCCTGAACGACGTCCATGAGAGACGACATCGTTACGTCATGCCCTACTTCATAAAATCTTTCTAGGAATATGTGTTTGAAGCCGTCAAAAGAGTGAATGCAATTGTCGGAAAGGTTATGGTACTAGTCAAACGCGATCCCCTCCAATGCTCCGATGAATAATCGCATGAGGATGTCGTCACTATGAGGCAAATGGTCGGTTGTGACCTAAAAGTAAGTCATGTACCGACTGGCAGAGGTCTTCCCATCATAAGAATCGATATGGAATGGTTTGTACCATGGTAGAAAAGGCACGTCTCTCCATGCAACGGGATATGGCTACCGTATCCTAAGATTCCGAGAGGAGTCTCGGGCATTGAACATTGCTTGAAGCTCCTGGACTTCCCTCCTTGCCTCCTTGGCTTCATCTGCAGCTGAAGGGACGGATGATGCTAAGGGATCATCACCCAAAGGAGGGGCGATCGTGTTGGAGTCCACGTTGACTGCGGGTCCAAGGCTTATTTTTTTGGGCGTCCTCACTGGTTGAGTTGGCAAGGCAGCTTTGATCTCGTCCATGAATTTGACCAAGGACAGGAGCATGGCTTCCAGCACTTCCAGCCGTTGTCGGTCAGAAGGTGCTTCATGATCATCGTGAGCCATAAAGACTGTCCTCACGTAGGTAGAGAAGGAAGGGATTGTGGCATAGGTACTCTCTGTGTCGTACCCTTGTATAGAGAAATTGTCAGAGAATATCGGAATGTCATCTTCCTCTGACTCGGAAGGGGTGCTACCCCCTGTGTAGGAAGCCACATCGTCTTGGTGAGGGTGGTAGCCCTCAGGGGAATCCAGGTCTGTTGTACAGTTCTGGGGTACCTCTACCCCTTGTATGTGCTCTTGGTATACCGGGTTGTCGCATACATTGAGGGGCCTGCTACCCCCATTTTTATATACTCTCAAGGAGGCCAAAGGTGCACCCCCGGGTGCCGGAAGCTTCTTTATGGATCGAGTGCCTAAATAGACACCCCCTATGGTTGATGGAAACCCCCCAGATGAGGGTCTCCTTGCAATACTGGCCGAGATGGCCGGGCTGGAAGAGCCTGTCTTCTTTCCTCCCTTGCCAGGAGGAACCTTTTGAGTTGAATTGCAGGAGGCAAAAGGAAACTCCTCGTCTCCTAGAATTTGTACCTATTTTTTGAGTTATTGTCAGACAAGTGCTGGCTGCTGCAGTCGTTGGAAAACTGACAGTCGATCTTCAGGTGCTGCTGATTTGTCGTAGCAGCAGTTGATGATGACTTGGGTGCAACGATGCCCCGAGAGGGACTCATTGCATGTCGATGCTGCCGTCTTGCGTTTGTGAGTAATCACGTCATGTACGTCGGTAGGAAGCTGCTCTACCTTTGTACCAAACTTGTGAACTCGGGTATCCCGAGCGCGTGGGTGCTTAGGCATCATGTTTGCTCCCTGATCCGTGGCTAGTAAAAGCACTTGCTCTGGATCTTTAGAGGGAGACTTTAAAGACCCACCCTATACGTTAGCCCTGGGGGATGGACGCGGCCGGTTCTGTACAACTTTTCGTCAGGAGCCCGTGTAACAGTCAACGGGGTCCGCTGACAGTCAGCAACTTGGATAGTTGACTGGGCTGGTTGAGCTCGTACTGCCCTAGACTTTTTGACTTAGCGTCCAAAGGCGCATAGTAAAAATTATCCAGATTGATACATCCCACATCCTCTGTGGGCCTCATGGCGTCGGGCCCGCATGAGAGGCGGTCGAACACAGATCTTCTGACAAGGCCGTATGAGACATCCTGTCTGAGGCCAAGATTGGCAGTCGCATGGACCATCTTCTTGCGGCTAGAGCTGGCTGCAGTACGGACCATCTTCCTGCGGCCAGAGTAGGCTGCCGCATTAGTTGGCTGCCTACGACCAGAGATGGCTGCCGCATGGACAGACTGTCGATCACCTCTATGCGGCTTCTTCTTTGTCCACATGGATTTCCCTTGTGCCCCCAAAAACTCAGCATCGTAGTATTTTTCTCTGCTAGATTTGGGGACAGTGGGGTCCTCTGCGGTCGAAAACAAAGCTGCAGGAGAGTTCTGTTTACCTTCTTGGGCTGCAGAAGGAGCTTCTTCGAGAACTTGGTCGGGGGCAACAATTTTGTGCACCGACACCTTGCGAGTCGTCTTTGGGTTGGTTCGCTTCTGAGACGGGTTGGCGCTCCCTTCAAAGAGCAATTCTTTGGAGGCTTGTTGGTTCAAATGAACCACAAGAATCTGCTGTGTAGAGCCGAGCTTGGATGCATCAGATTGCGTCACCAACTTCTCATCGGAAGAGAAAGACATCTCAGTAGAGTCACCATCATGTTTGCTATAAAAAAAATCAAAGACAGGTATTACAGAACACTGAAATTGATTACAAACTCGCTTGTACAAAGGAAAGCCTAGAAAGAAATCCTTGAAAACAATCTAAGTACAATTATTTAGTTTTGATTCTGGGAGGTGACGGTGGAGGCTCGAGAAAGTGCTATCAACTCTGCCTTACTCCGTGGACTATCTAATGCAGTCTCTAGCTCATAAAGAAATTACTTTTTTCTTGAAGGTTGTCAGCCTTTTGCAGGGGTGTGGCACCCTGCTATTTATAATAAAATGCATGTTGAGCCGTATAGACGGCCTGTGGCCACGTTGTTGATTAGCACACGAAGACCCACTCTTTGGCTGCCATCTGTCGATTTGTTGGGATTTTGTTGCAGCCAATCTGGATAGTTTAGGACTTGGTCAAATTACCACGTGTCATGTTGCAGGGATCATTATTTTTTTAAGCCGCATAGATCTCTCAATCTTCGATCATGTGGGGTCGCATGAGACTCATGCGGCTTAAGTCGTAAACTTCCTTAGTCCGGACATAGCTTAAGGATTTAAGTCGCCTAGATTCTGTATTTTGGCCGCATAAAGCTCATGCGGCTTGGATCACAGTTACTCTTGGCTGCATGAAGTTTGCAGACATTGGGGCCGCATAAGTCTTAGCCACATAAGGTTCGTACGGCTTAGATGACACTCTTCTGGCCGCATGAAGGTGTACGAACTCTGCTTTTGGACGATGTCTCACGTCTTATCTTTTTTTTGAAATGTCAGAGCTGTCATTTTTTTCAGTTTTGTCAGGACTTGTCAGCTTTATCAGTCGAACTGCTCCTCTTGGCAGCATATCTTCCTTCTACAGATGTTTGTCGACGGGCTGCATATGTCATTGAACCAGTCATGCGGCTTTCCTTCATACGGACCTGTTTGGCCCAAAGTACCTATGCGGTAATTTGTAATCTGCATGAACCCCATATTTTTATGCTTCTACAGTCATGTTAGTCATTACCATCGGTCTTCGAACTGACAAGACAAGGTCACCCACTTGGAATGTTCTTTCCCATAGTTTTATATTGAAGGCTCCAGAAATCCGAGCTTGGTAAATCTCGATTCGTTGTTGAGCTAGCAAATGTTTTTCATCCAACGACTCTAACTCTTGTAGCTGCCGGCGTTGATTGTCTTCGTCAGTCAGCTGGTTGGTGCTAGCTACCCGTAAGGACGGAATCTGGATCTCCAGGTGAAGCACTGCCTCGCGTCCATAAACAAGAGAGAATGGTGTGTTGCCCGTGGGTGTTTGAATGGTTGTACGATAAGCCCACAGATATTCGCCAAGCTTCTCATTCTAGTCGTGCTTATTAGAAGAAATAACTTTCTTAAGTAGTTTGAGGATAGTCTTGTTGAACGCTTTGCCTAGTCCGTTCTCTGTAGGATTGTAAGCCGTTGATGCCACATTTTGTATTCGATTTTATTGCAGAATCGATGGAAAATATGGCTCATGAACTAAGGACCATTGTCATGGATGATCCTTCGAGGAATATCGAAGCAGAATATGACGTAATTCTTAACAAAGCTGATCATATTTGCGATTTTTACCTCGGCCAGAGGTACTGCTTCTGCCTACTTTGAAAAGTAGTCGGTGATGTCAAGTATGAACCGGTGTCCTCTGGAGGATAGTGGACTGATTGGCCCAATGATATCCATTCCCTATGCTTCAAACGGCCAGACGGCCATCGTAGGGTACAGGAACTCCGATGGCTGGTGGATGAAGTTAAGATGCAACTAACATACCTGGCACTTCATTGCGTATTCTACGACATCTGCCATCATAGTAGGCCAGTAGTGGACCATACGACGCAATCGGTCTTGTAACTTAGGACCAGGTTGATGGGCTCAGCAGGTGACATCATGTGCCTCCCTGAGTGCTTCTTGTACTTCTGTCTTGGATAAACAATGTAGGAAAAGCCCGTCGTATGAACGACGATACAGCGTCTTGGTAGCTATGTCGTAGAAGAACCAGCGAGAGCTTCTTTTGACAGAAGTGGCTCCCTTCAGGTCTTGAGGTAGGATCCCATGGACTGCGTAGCCTATGAACGGGAATCGCCAGTCCCGAACGTCAACATTAGTGTCCATTTGTACTGAGTAACTCAGACACTTATGCAGATTATTCTTTGGACAAACTAGCTCTCGGCCCATTATTGTGACGGTATATTGGGTTCCCACAGGAGCTGTCAGAGAGGCAGCGAGGCCAGAAAGTGCATCGGCCTCCAAGTTTTGTAATCGAGGTACATGTTCTATAAGGAACCCTGTGAAGGTGGAAATGATCTCGATCGCTACCTGGTAGTCAGAGACCAGATCTTCGTGTCGGACCTCGTACTGTCCGTGAACTTGGTTCATAATTATTTTCGAGTCGCCATAGGCCTCGATGTAGTCCACCCCCAACTGTTTAGCAAGTTGGAGCCCGATGATGAGAGCATTATACTCTGCAACATTTTTGGTACAAGACTCCATTAGAGAATATGCGCGGTTGATGACTAGACCATTGGGAGTGATGAAAACGACTCCGACCCCTGCGGTGATCTCGCCCTTTGGTCCCGTTCTCGAAGTACCGTCAAAGAACATGCACCAAAGTAGATTGTCTGAGACGGCACTGGACTCTAAGACCTTATCGGGGATGTCGTCGTAGAGTCTTAACGTCTCTGGCACAGTATGTGCTGCTAGAAAATCGGCCATTGCTTGGCCCTAGACTACCTTTTGGAGGACGAATACCATGGCATAAGGAGTCAAAAGTATTGCCTATGTGGCTAACCGTGAGTTTAAGGCCCCTGGCTTGGTTATGAGGACCATGAGGGGGTTTACTCAGATATGACGTGGATCGTCTGTCCGATCACATAATGACGCGTCTTCTGGATGGCGAAGAGCATAACAAGACATTCCTTCTCCACAGTATTATACTGATTATCAGCCCTAATCTTAGTCCTTTTGAGGTAGTATATTACCTGTTTGTGGCCTTTTTCTCCTCTGGGCAAGCAAAGCACCAAGAGAATGGTCCATGGCCCGGACGTACAGCAGAAAAGGCTTCCCCATGAATGGTGCCACCAGTATCGGAGGACAAGTGAGGTACTTTTTGATATCATCGAACGTGCGCTAGCATTCTTCGGTCCGTACATCAGAGACCCCGTTCTTTATTAGTTTAGTGAAGGGTTGACATCGACCAGAAAGATTTGCTTTGAATCTTCTGATGTATGCAAACGTCCTTATAGACCTTAAAGTTCGCAGAGATTCTTCAGAAGATCCATGTCCAAGATCACCTTAGTCTTCTTATGGTCAATATGAATGCCCTTGGCTGTGACGATAAAGCCCAAGAATTTGTCACTGGGGACTCCCAAAAATGAATTGCTCAGGTTCATCTTTAGTTGTTGTGTCCTCATTAAGTCGAATACTGTTCTCAAGTCGTCCAAGTGACTGGATTTCTTTTTGCTCTTGACGGCAATGTCATCAACGTAACATTCTACCGTCTTTCGGAGGTGTTTGCGAAATATAGTGCTCATTATCCACTAGTATGTTGCTTCTGCATTTTTCAACCCAAAGGGCATCACTGTATAACAATATTTCCTTTTCGAGTCCGAAATAAAGTATGCATCTCGTCTTCAGGAAATATCTTGATTTAGTTGTAGCCTGAGAAACCATCCATGAATGACATACGCTCGAAGCTACAAGTGTTGTCGATCATCACGTCAGTGATCGGGAGGAGAAACACATCTTTTAGACAGGCTGAGTTGAGATCCCTGAAGTCTATGCAGACCCAAATTCTCCTATTCTTCTTAGTGACTGGGATAATATTGGCCACCCAATCTGGGTGTTGTTCTTCGCGAATGAAGCCGCTCTCTAACAGTTTGTCGACTTCCTCCTCGATAGCATCTACGATGTTGGGACAAAAATATCATTGTTGCTATTTGACAAGCTTAGCATCGGGTAAGATGTTGAGACGGTGCATGGCGACTTGCGGATCTAAACCCGGTATGTCTTCGTAGCTCCATGCAAAGACATCGATATATTTTTGGATAAGCTGTATCAGAGATTCTTGTCTTCTCCTGTCAAGCTTTTGCAAATAAAGATGGGTTTAAGGGAAACCTCATCTTCTAGCTCGACTTGGACGACTTCGTCTTCAATAGGAGGTTTGCGCTGTTCGAAGCACTATTACCATTAGGATCCGAGGTGCTGAGCCCATGGTTCATCTTCGAAGTATTCAAGCATTTGGTCTTCATCCTCGACTGGGGCACCTGCGGAGACTATATTAACGGACAATACCTTCTTGAGGGCTTGGCCGGTACTAGTATTGGAGTCCCAGGTTGAGGAGTCTGAGGAATATGAATGCATCGGGACCTCTGGTTCAGAGTTATCTAACGTTATTGTGGGTGTAACGTAGCCTAAGCCCCGGTGCGTACGTTGGTAGTAATTTTGGGACTTTCCTTTTGGGGCACGAAGTCGTAAGGAAAGGCCTCGACCTTTGCCATAGTTCAGTCCTCTATCGCTGTTCAAGTCGTAACCCATTTTCTGGATGATGTTTTTGGCTTGAGTGGTGTAACGGTAGAGTTGCATCTTGCCGTTATCGGGTTCTGGTCCTGTCGGAGCCAGTCGCTACGGGTGCTCCAATCGGCCAAAGATGATGGGTTCCTCCTCCTTCTTCCTTGCTAGAACCCAGAAGTAGGCACCTTGAGAAGGGACAACTCAGCCTGCGAGGTTGGCAGTTGTCACTTGTATTTGCAGCATATAGAGAGCGTTGTCTAAAAAATACCTAGTGTTCCAATGCGCATAAGAGTAATTCAAAGACAACTTTCTATTAGTGAAATATAAAATTTTATCCCAAGGGATTACATCATCTAAAGAATGTGCTTCGGTATTGGCACATATGTAGTCTCCCAACTCTTCATTCGTGAGAACCAGGGCTGTTGCGGGAGAAGGTAGAGGACGTTTCCCCTTTAGCTTGACTACCAAGGGGGCTACAGTCAGATGTTCATGTGACCTCAGAGTTGGCTTTGGAGGCTTCCGGAGGAGCCTTAATTGCATAGGCTCCCGGCCAGCCTCTGGCATGATCGAGGATGATCTAGCCGGTGCTTTGCCGCAAAGCTTGATGATGAGGGGAACCGATGTCTTGGGAGGTTTCCACTTTAATCGAACCTTCAACGGTTCTTCAGCGATAGTTGCGCTCTCTGCTTCATCGTCGATGCATTGGCGTCATCGTCCCATGGGACTGATATGTACAGATCATCATCTGTACAGTACGTTTCAAGTCCTCTGAAGAGATTGATGTCAGCGAACTCGGTCTTGATAGTTCCGTCGCTGGCCACATACTTCACACATTGATGGAGAGTGGAGGGCACGATCATGTATTCATGAATCCATGGTCGTCCTAACCGCATTTTGTAGTTTATGTTGGCATCAATGACGTAGCAAGTAACGTCAGTCTGGAGATCGCCTATTTGGCATTTCAGGCAGATCTTGCCCAGGGGTTCACTTTTTCCAGCGTTGAAACCGCTGATTACAGTCTGGTGCAGTTAGCCGATGCATCGGGATCCCCAAAGCTTGGAGTAAACTCCAAGGGATGATACTGAGAGAAGAGCCATGGTCGATATGGATTCGATCGACCTTAATGACACCAACGTACCCTGTATAGTACAGGGGTCAGTTGTGCCGATTGTTCTTCAGTAGCATGTCCTACTGAGTGAAGGTGATGTTAGGGATCACCTCTACCACATTGTGACAATATGGACATTTAGCAGGGTTCTCCTTGGGCGGTTGCACCTGAGTGAGGAAGGAGTCAGCATTCTGTAAAGCTTCGATGAGGACGTCTCGAGTCTCTTTGGAGAGACAGAGAAGCTCGAAGAGTAATAGTCGAGTCGGAGTGTTGGCCAGCTGTACCAATATGTCAAATTATAGGGTTTTATTGGCCCCACTGCCGAGTCTTTTCTCAGAGGCTTGTCAAAGTGAACCTTTTATGTTTCTGTTTATCTGCAGCAGGCACTTAAGATGGGTCTGCTTCCAATGTATCGGGGGCGTTGGTCGCGACTGGTGGAGGTGTTTCTTCTTTGGGGCTTGGTTCTCTTCTCGCTGGTGATCCGAGCGAGTGGTAACCAGGGTGTCATCAGTTGTTGTAGAGATCATGCTACACGACCTGACCTTCTTTTCCCTGATAGAGCGTGCTGCAGGCGTCATCATGTCTGGAGTAAGATCAGGATGGATCCACATTCCTTTGCCTCACGACATCGTAAATAGGATGAGGCCTTAGGCATTATTACGAGCCGGTGGAAGATTGACTACTTCCATTGTCGCTCTATGGATAGGGACAACGCCGTCTTGAGCCTCTGTTCTCGAAAAACTTCTGAACTGGAGAGTGACCATGTTGGCGATAACAGTCTTCTCCTCGTAGTCGAGTAAGATGACTTTAGCATCGATGAGGCACTGGATTTATATTCCAACACGTAACAATAATGCGTCGAATGGTGGACATACTGGTGGTAGTGGAAGTATTTTGGATTGTCCATTTTTCTACTTCTTCGGGACGCTTAGGCGGTGGCAGTTAAATTGCCACACTTTGCCAACATATCAAAGAGTTCTAGTGTGTCTTCGTCGTTAAAAGAGTTGGTCTTTCGGCCTCTGTGCTTCGGTCGGCTTCGGGTTCGCTGATGCTGAACCTTTGGAAATGTTGACGGTCATGGCTTGCTTCCCTTTCCGTCTTTGTTGTCGGATGAGCGCTTCCTTTATCTTCGAGGGAGGGAAAGTTCAGTCCCATCAAATGTACAGCCTACACTTTTCTTTGAGCTACATCTGTCTCTATGATAAAAGGCGTCCACTCTACGCATGGAGCACTGTGCCACAACTTGATCACAGGAAGCATGTTCTTACGGCAGGAGTCCACAATCATGGGCTCAGGTATACCAGGAGGTAACCTCAATGCGGCCTGGCGGAAGAGCCCAATGTATGCGCGTACCGGCTCTTTCTCCTTCTGAATGATGTCCGTGAGAGTCGACATCGTCATGTCCATTCCCTTCGTAGAAACGATTGTGGAATAGATTCTTTAAGTCTTCGAAGGACGAAATACAGTTTTCCGGAAGGCTGCAAAACAATTTGTAGGCTAACCCCTGCAGGGCTCCTACGATATATTGGTGAGGATGGCATCATCCTTTGGTAGATGCCCCATTACTGAGGCAAAGTATCTCAAGTATCGGCGGGGAGACTCATTTGCATCGAACGGCTTGAGTGTCTGCGGATTATATTTGGGAGGATAGATAACATTATCCTATTCGACAAGATGTGGCTGTCGAATCCCCATCTTTTGGAGTGTTGCTCGCTTTTCTTTGACGTCATAGTGAGCGTACAATTCTTTGATGGCCTGCTGTATTTTATTCGATACTGTAAGCCCGGATGTTGATGGAGTAGATGATGCTGGCGCTGCTTGGCTCATAATGGGAAGCACATTGGACCCACCGTTAGCCGCTGGGTCTGGAGCAGGAGTGGAGACAAAGGGGGTCAATCTCTTCTTGATCTCCAGGACAACAGAAGCTAAGGACTTCATAGCAATGTTCAACGTGTTTAGTCTCTCCTCGAGAACCTCTATACGTTTCTGTTGACTAGAGCCTTCGCTGCTTTCCGCATTGTTGTCACCCTCGACCATAAATATGGACACCATATGCGGGTGGGTAGAAGGGACATTAGATCTTTCACTCTTCGGTTCAGAGGGCTGAGTCCCATCGTCTTGAGGATAGATCGGCAGGTTGTAATCATCTTTTGACTCATTGTAATTGCTTTCTTCGCTTTTTGGCGACCTACGCCTGCGGAGGTATCTGTGTCATACAATACTTCGTTGGATTGGAATGCGAGATTGTCATGAATGGTGGAGGACTGGCTAACCCCAACATCTGACGTGGCATCTTTTTTTGGCAAGGAGCTAGACTTGGCACGCATGTGTGGAACACACCTATGTTGGGTACTTTCGTCTTACTACTCCCATGCCGCTTCTTGGGCTTGTTGGCCGAGATGTGAGGGTTTTTGGACAACTGCTTGAGAGATAGAGAACCCCTCACCGCGTTGCATGGAGCAATATGGAGTTTTTTCTTCTCTTCGCTCGACGACCCCCGATCGAGTCTCTGATGTACAGCCTCCATTGGTCGCAGTCTTTGGAAGACGGACTGTCTTCTTGGTGGCAATTTAGCTGCCTGGTGACAACAACAGTTGATGGTGATCCGATTGCTTTGGTTTAGGAATACCTTGCGCCACAGGCTCCTCTTCTGTTTTACGCTTGTGGGAAAGCGTTGGGGTCTTCATTCCTGCATCCCCATTGCAAGCGTAGGAAAGCTACACGCTGGAGGGAGGATACGGAGATAGCTTCTCTCTTCTTAGTTCCTGCATGCGGGACACACTTAGGTCCTGATCAAAAAGTCGTTGATGAGGTAGTCTCCTTTCATGCTTACAGAAACACTGTTTGCGTGAGTCTTTCTCAGTATTATGTACCCCCTGGC
>JANAVB010007366.1:0-86364 GCA_029216955.1 Iris pallida
AATTGGTAATAACTTACATAAAAGCAATGCCCACTCCATGCATATAGCATCAATGCTGGAATAATTAGCAACAACTTCAGCTCAAAGCAAGCCAATCCCATCTCTTCCATTTGTAACGGACACCCAACCTTCTATATTCAGTAACCCCTCTAAAGCACATATAATAAGTGCAGTCTTTAATGTACTCATCCCATAGACACCTTCACTCAATCCATCTGCCCGACGCCACCCAACCCTGCCAGAAGCACTCGTGGCCGCCCCCTCGCCGTCCGTCGACCACCGAACCACCGACAGCACCGTTCGCTCGTTCGTCGACCTCGAACCACCGGCAGTGGTTCATCGTCCGGTTGTCCGCCACGCCGACCAACCCGCTGAATCGACACCGTGTCGACGACCGCGACCACCTTCTTCGTTAGTAAGTTTATAAAACACCTTCCTCCACAAGCAATAGTTAAAGACTTAGAGAAATGTAGGCATTTATATAAGTACTGTGCTGAGCAATAAAAATCTGACAGTTCACATATAAAAGAAATGTGGTACACCTCCTCTACAAGCAAAATGGTATACTGTTGTTTCCGTAATGACCAGGAAGAAATGTGTCGCACACTTTTCTTCAGTAGTGATGATGGTTAATTCACATTTACACCCCTAATATTTCAACTATTACCACAAGTAGAAACAAGCTAGTTTTTTTTTTTAACTTCCAACTTAAAACGAATAGAAACAAAGCTACTGCCAGAAGCTTGAATGTAAACTTTAATGATATTGTCATCCTTCCTATTATATAAATGCACTACTTGCCATAATGACAAATTTCTATATCAACCTATTTCTAAGTTAAATTGACTATATTACGCTCGTTGTCAGATTAACACGAAACTTGCGCCATCAGACTCGTCACGTGCGTTGGTCAGTGGTCCAAGTTTGGTGTGAATCTGAGATCGTTGACCGGAACACCACTTTGCGGGCCCATTATCTGACGCAACAGATATTTTGTCAACGGAATCATAACTCAATTATGAAAGTACATTAGGTTCGAATCATAATGGATTCGTTAACACTAAGTTTGTGAAATTATGAGACACTTGATACTGACACGTTGATCGGTACGACGCGGCCCACCCTTGGACCCCGTGTTAACTTAAAATTACCAATTTGTCGTGTGTCCAGACTTGGACATGTGAATATCCATTTGTAGTTGTTCTCTTATTCTAGGAATCATTTTTTTTGATATTTTACAGCAGGCGCTTACGCACTTCCTAGAGATATCTGATTATCACCAAACCATTGCTCAGGACCCAGGCAAGTGTACCTTACCATTGATAGTATTTATGTACTTTACTATATTGCAATTCTTGTTTTCTTATTAGTTTGATAAATAGTTACTACTTACATAGAATCCTGTCATATTATATGTCTGATCAAACTCGGGTGTCGATATCCACGCGGAATTGGGTAATGATGTTAGGCATTTCGCACATGTATGATCATGTCCTTTGACATAAAAGGCCTCAGGATACTGACACCCTCATTTTACGGAGTTGCTTACATGATAATTCATGGTTTTGACTCTATTATAGGTTACAGTAATATTTGCCTCGATATGTTAGTGTTCTTGACATGACATGGTAGACTAGTACAAGGGTGGGGAGAACAAATATGATGCATCGGGCTACCCGATTGATACACGTTTAGTCATTGTCTCATAGCCGAGATATGACTCTTACCCATACTCGTATACTGTGGTCTCTGTAGCAGCTTCAGTGTTTACTCGAACGCCTGAGGTCCCCCGACACGGTGCCTTTGGCGTAGTATTCCGAATGCACAGAGCTTGTTCTCACTTGCATTACACTTAGACTGGTTTTATATAGATACCCTTGAGTAGTTATCCTGAGTACTTTCATTTACTATTACATGGCATGCTTTATTTTGTACCTTGTTATGTCCCCTGAGGACCTGGTCATCTCTACCAGTGTCTCTGAGGAGATATACTGAGGTGTACGATCAGGTGCTGTTGCAGGAGACGTACCTACACAGGAAGAACGAGGTTGTGCCAGAGGACTTTGCCTTGAGTAGTAGTTCATCCATCTTTGGATGATTATTTCTTAGCAGATTTGTGTTGAGACTTGCTATTTATTTCCTTTTGTTTATTGCCAGGATATGCCCGAGACATTCTCTAGTTCTTATCTGCTGACAGCTCTTTTTCATGTTATTTAGACTACCTTATTTATTCTGTTATGGCACTCTTGATATTTGAATCTATTGTGTGGATGATATTAGCATTGTACTTATGGTCATTACTTAGATAATTACAGCTTAAGTACTTCCTAATGATCTATTATAATATGTGACTGTTGAAGAGGTACTGCTGGCATGTTCGTATGCCTAGTTCTGCGTACTTGGGACTGGGGCGTTACATTTTTTTTGGTGGCCCATGCAGATCACAGTCATTTCGATACATAACTGTACCGATATGAGCCTGCAACTAGAAATAGAAAGGACCATAGGATCTCATCCACATAAATTACTCGTCTTTGATCTCTTCACATCGATTTCAAATTAATTGCTTGGCTTGCATCCTGCTTTAATATCATCTGTCCTAAATCTTGTAAAATCTATTACGCGTAGTACGATGGAACCACGAGAGAGTAATGAGACACCAGTAGACACTCCTCAGGATGCAATCATCAACCAGGATGACGCAATTACGCCACCAGTTGGGGTTTTTTCTGCCCACCAAGGCCATGCAGTGGATCCGCAATCTTCGAGATTCAGGAGGGAGGATATACACCGATGCTACCGCTGCCGCAGATACCACCGATGCTGTTTGTCCAGATGGGGCAAACGATGGATCCCCAAAATATGTTTTAAATGTTCTACGCTATGATGCAAGCACAACAACAGATCCAGATGGAGGCGCAGTTGAGGCAGTCTGAGAGCATGCGAGACAGCATAGTAGCAGCAATAGCGCAAGCACCTCCACCAGTTCCACAACCATCGACGGGAACAATTGCCAATTTTGCCAGCAGAAGCCAACTCCTTTCTCAGGCAAAGAGGATCCAATAGCAGTCTATGAATGGCTTACCAACATTCAACATCAGTTGGAAGCAGCTGAACTTCCAAAGGACCGTTGGATGACGCCGTCAGGATTCAATTGACTGAAATGCTCATGACCGGTGGCTTTCAGAGGAGAAGAGGCTGGGACCAGAGAATGTCACTTGGAAGGAGTTCTCCAAGCTCTTCCAATAGATGTTCATCCCATCTACTTTTAGGGCAAAACTTCGAGATACGTTTATTTATCTTGTCCAGGGTAACATGATACTAGAGGAGAACAATGCTGAATTTTTACGTCTTAGCCGATATACGCCAGCACTGATTCAGACAAAAAGAGAAGGCCGAAAATTTTTATGAAGGACTGAGCTACGACTTGAAGAATTTTATCGGAGCGGCTGTACCCACTACTTATTTAGGAGTACTCACTGCTGCACGACGTATGGAACATACAGAGGAAGAAGCTATTCATAAGAGGCCGCTTGTACCAGCCCGAGCACCCCAGGAAGGACCGGCAAAGAGACCCATGATACAACACCAGCAGAGGCCACTAGCAGCGGCATTACCTACTTGTCATTACTGCGGCAAGAGGGGACATCTTTTGAAGGATTGTAGACGTAGGCTGGGATTATGTTTGGAATGCGGATCGGGTCAACATTCAGTACGAGATTGTCCAGAGTACCCTCGACCAGCACCAATGGCACCGAGCCAACACCACAGCCACCCGGACCAACATATCCAACACCGAGGGTCCCACAGCCTGGGGTTGGAGCCATGCGACCACCTGCACCTAGGATTTCAACCAAGGCCTCCCGTGGCACCGCAGGCAACATTATTTCAGCAGGCTCAGCAATAGAGGGCACCAGCACCAGTTATGGACAGCTTATGCCATGACTGTTGAAGAGGAGCCGACTGCAGGAGAGGTGATAGCAGGTACTATCTTGGTAGCATCCTTACCTGCTGTAGCCTTATTCGACTCAGGAGCATCGCATTCTTTTATCGCTGCTAGCTTCGTAGCCACGCATAGAGTAGCTACCTCACCACTTCCTAAGACTATGAAGATTCTGACGGGAGGAGGGATTATTCCCGTTAGTGACACTTGTAGATCTTGCTCAGTAGTTATATGTGGTAGGGAGATGCGGGCACAATTTTGATATTTTCGATGCCGGATTACACGTTGTACTTGGTATGGACTGGATGAGTCAGTACCATGCGACGTTGGACTGCCGACTCGGAAAGGTTATATTCAGACCACCTGGACATTCTGAGTTCGAATTTCTTCGTGGAGCTAGAGAGCAAGGTATCCCACCTACATTAAGGG
Source organism: Iris pallida (assembly GCA_029216955.1). Classification (NCBI taxonomy): domain Eukaryota; kingdom Viridiplantae; phylum Streptophyta; class Magnoliopsida; order Asparagales; family Iridaceae; genus Iris; species Iris pallida. The sequence goes on from JANAVB010007366.1 coordinate 4,373, forward strand.
CACAAATTGCTGAAGGAGAGAATGAGCATCCGAGGATTATATCGGAGTTCATGGATGTATTTCCCGATGACTTGCCAGGTTTACCACCTGATCGGAAATAGAATTCACCATTGACCTAATTCCAGGAGCCGAGCCGATTAAATCAACTGTTTATCGGTTAGCCCCAAGGGAATTAGAGGAGCTGAAGAAGCAAATAGACGACCTTCTAGACAAAGGTTTCATTCAGATAGTGTATCACCATGGGGAGCACCTATCCTTTTTGTACCAAAGAAGGACGGGTCGGTCCGCATGTGCATTGATTATAGAGGTCTCAATAATGTAACCATCAAGAACAAGTACCCCTACCGCGCATAGATGATCTATTCGATCAACTGAGTGGAGCTTGCATATTCTCAAGATCGATCTTCGGTCTGGATATCATCAGATCAAGGCGGAAGGAACATTCCGAAGACAGCATTTCGAACCAAGTACGGACACTATGAGTTCCTGGTTATGCCATTTGGTTTAACCAATGCACCAGCTGTATTTATGAGTATGATGAACAAAGTGTTCCACCAGTATTTGGACAAGTTCGTGTTGTGTTTATTGATGACATCTTAGTATACTCCAAGAGCCAAGAAGAGCACGAGGAGCATCTTCGCATTGTGCTAGAAACACTGAGACGGGAAACTGTACGCTAAGCTGAGCAAATGTGAGTTCTGCATGGATAGAGTTCCTTTCCTTGGACAATTATCTCAGGGGATGGACTCTCAGTAGATCCAGAGAAGATAGCTACAGTTGAGTCTTGGCCTACACCAACATCTGTAGCAGAAGTGAGGAGTTTCCTTGGACTTGCCGGTTACTATCGACGGTTTGTGGAAAACTTTGCACGGATCGTAGAGCCTATGACACGGTTGACACGCAAGGACCAGGAGTTTCGGTGGACTGCAGATTGTCAATTAGCCTTTGAAGAGTTGAAGAAAAGGTTAACCTCTGCACCTATCCTGACACTTCTTTCTGGATCGGGAGGATTTGTAGTATACAGTGATGCATCGGAGTGGACTTGGCTGTGTTTTGATGCAACATGGCAAAGTTATCGCTTACGCATCACGACAACTGAAGGTGCATGAGAAGAATTACCCGACACACGACTTGGAATTAGCTGCAGTGATCTTTGCATTGAAGCTCTGGAGGCATTATTTGTACGGAGAGCGCGTGGAGATATTTACAGATCACAAGAGTTTGAAGTACGTCTTCACGCAAAAGGAGTTGAATATGAGACAACGACGATGGTTAGAGTTGATGGCTGATTATGATATTGAGCTACAGTATCATCCTGGCAAGGCAAATGTTGTTGCAGACGCCCTGAGCAGGAAGCCTTCAGCGTACTTCTTGACAACACAGTCACAACTGTTGAATGATCTTCAGGAGCTTGGATAGAAGTTATATTGCCTGGGCAGAGTGGAGTTTTAGCACGCTTGGAGGTTCAGTCATCATTGGTGAGAGGATCAAGGCAGCTTTGCCTACAGACGCACGATTTTGGAGGCTTCGAGAAAGGACAGAGGCTAGACTGGAGAAGGGGCTACGCATTCATGAGGACGGAACATTGAGGTACGAGAATCGCCTTTATGTTCCGAATGGAGTTGAGGCAGGAGTTGATGGAAGAAGCGCATAGTTCTATCTACTCGATTCATCCAGGCACCAAGATGTACTCGACCTGAAGAAGTACTATTGGTGGCACGGGATGAAAAGGAAATTGCACGATTTGTAGCAAGATGCTTGGTCTGTCAGCAAGTCAAGGGGAGCATCAGAGGACCGCAGGACTATTACAACCACTTCCATCCCTGAGTGGAAGTGGGAACACATTACTATGGATTTCGTTACTGGATTTCCAAGGAGCCCTAGTGGGAAGGATGCAGTGTGGGTAATCGTGGACCGACTCACAAAATTGGCACATTTCTTGCCATTTAGAGTTGGACAATCCACTGAGATACTAGCTGACTTATATATGAGGCAGATCGTGAAGTTACACGAGTACCAGTTAGTATAGTTTCGGATAGAGACTCCGCTTCACTCACATTTCTGGAGAAGTATGCAGGAGAGTCTAGGCACTAGACTCAAGTTCAGCACCGCTTATCACCCGCAGACGGATGGCCAATCAGAACGTACAATCCAGACCTTAGAGGATATGCTGCGAGCATGTATGCTAGATTTTGGAGGTTCTTGGGAAGACCACTTGCATCTGGTGGAATTCTCCTACAATAATAGTTACCAAGCTATACAGAAGGCACCATATGAGGCACTGTACGGAGGAAATGCGATCACCGGTATGTTGGAGATGTCAGATACTTGGACCAGAGATAGTGACTCAGACAGTCGAGAAGGTAAAACCGATTCAGAGTCGTCTTCGAGCAGTCGGATAGACAAAAGCACTGGGCTGATGCACCGCCACCTTTAGAGTTCAAGGAAGGTGAGCATGTATTTTTGAGGATCTCACCTACACGAGGCACTATCAGATTTGGGAGCAGAGGAAAGTTGAGTCCAAGGTACATTGGACCATTTGACATCCTGGAGCGAGTTGGAGAGGTGGCGTATCGTCTTGCATTGCCTCCATCATTAGAAGGCGTGCATGATATTCCACGTCTCGCAGCTGAGGAGGTACGTGACCGACCCAAGTCATATAGTAGACCACTCCGAGATCACGGTGGGACCAGCCTTTCATACGAAGAACAGCCAGTTGGAATACTAGATGTCAGCGAAAAGACATTGAGAGGCAAGACAGTCAAGCTGGTTCGGGTAGCATGGAAGTACAATCTCCTGGAGAGTCCACATGGGAACGAGAGGATTCTATACGAGAGCGTTATCCTCACTTATTTGAGGATTCAGGTATGACCTAAAATTTACCATAAGTTATCATTGTCGTTATAAATTTCTGAATTTCGGACGAAATTTTCTAAGGTGGGTAGAATGTAAACCCAAATTTTTATCATTTTTAAATACCAATTAGTGTGCTATTAGTTTTAATAACAATAAACTTATTTTCATGTATTTATAAATAGCAAATAATTGAGTTACAAATTATTATTATTTAACAAGTGTTAATAAAAAATAAATGAATAATTCTTACTAAATAAAATAGAAACAAAGAAAACAAAGAGAGAACTTAGCCAACAGTAGTAGCAATAAAATTATGCTGAGCTCACCATGTGTATGCAACCCACGTTATTTCTTGACAACTTCATTTCAAAAATGGGTCCCACCATAACATTTACACTCATTCATAATGCAGCAATTGGTAATAACTTCCATAGAAGCAATGAGCCACTCCATGCATATAGCATCAATGCTTGGAATAAATTAGCAACAACTTCAGCTCAAAGAAAGCCAATCCCATCTCTTCCCATTTTTAACGGACACCCAACCTTCTATATTCAGTAACCCCTCTAAAGCACCTATATATATAAGTGCATGTTTTATTGTACTCATCCCATAGACACCTTCACTCAATCCCATCTGCCCGACGCCACCCACCCTCCCTACCGGAAGCACTCGTTTGGCCGCCCGCCTCGCCGTCCGTCGACCACGAACCACCGACAGCACCGTTCGCTCGTTTGTCGACCTCGAACCACCGGCAGTGTTCATCGTCCGGTTGTCCGCCACGCCGACCAAGCCGCTGAATCGACACCATGCCGACGACCGCGACCACCATCTTCGTTAGTAAGTTTATAAACACCTTCCTCCACAAGCAATAGTTGTAAAGACAACTTAGAGAAAATGTAGGCATTATAGAAGTACTGTGCTTGAGCAATAAAAATCTAGACAGTTCACATATAAAAGAAATGTGGTACACCTCCTCTACAAGCAAAATGGAATACTGTTGTTTCCGTAATGACCAAGAAGAAATGTGTAGCACACTTTTCTTCAGTAGTGATGATGGTTAATTCGCATTTACACCCCTAATATTCAACTATTACACCACAAGTAGAAACAAGCTAGTTTTTTTTAACTTCCAACTTAAAAATGAATAGAAACAAAGCTACAACCAAGCTTGAATGCAAGCTTTAATAATATTGTCACCCTTCCTATTATATAAATGCACTACTTGCCATAATGACAAATTTCTATATCAAACCTATTTCTAGTTAAATTGACCATATTACGCTCGCTTGTCAGATTAACACAAAACTTGTGCCATCAGACTCGTCACGTGACGTTGGTCAAGTGGTCCAAGTTTGGTGTGAATCTGAGATCGTTGACCGGAACACCAATTTGCGGGCCCCATTATCTGACGCAACAGACGATTTTGTCAAACGGAAACATAACTCAATTCTGAAAGTACCATTAGGTTCGTGGCATCATAATGGATTCGTTAACACTAAGTTTGTGAAATTATGAGACACTTGATACTGACACGTTGATCGGTACGACGTGGCCCACCTTTGGACCCCGTGTCAACTTAAAATTACCAATTTGTTGTGTGTCCAGACTCGGACATGTGAATATCCATTTGTAGTTGTTCTCTTATTCTGGAATCATTTTTTTGGTATTTTTACAGCAGGCGCTTACGCACTTCCTAGAACTATATCTGATTATCACTAAACTACTGCTCAGGACCCAGGCAAGTGTACCTTGCCATTGATACGTAATTGATGTACTTTACTATAGTTGCAATTCTTGTTTCTTATTTAGTTTGATAAATAGTTACTACGTACATAGAATCCTGTCAATATTACATGTCCGATCAAACTCGGGTGTCGATATTCGTACGCGGGTATTGGGTAATGACGTTAGGCATTCCGCACATGTATGATCATGTCCTTTGACATGAAAGGCCTTAGGACACTGACACCTCATTTTACGGAGTTACTTACATGATAATTCATGGTTTTGACTCTATTATAGGTTACAGGAATATTTGCTCGATATGGTTAGTGTTACTTGACATGACATGGTAGAATAGTACATGGGGTGGGGAGAACAAAAACTGATGCATCGGGCTACCCGATTGATACACGTTTAGTCATTGTCTCTATAGCCGGGATATGACTGTTACCCATTCTCGTATACTGTGGTCTCTGTAGCAGAGCTTCAGTGTTTACTCGAACGCCTGAGGTCCCCCGACACGGTGCCTTTGGCATAGAGCGCAGGAAGGGAAAAGGAAGAGTGGGACCCACCCAAAAATGAAGTGAGCCAGGCAGCGTACTGTGCGGCTAATAACAAATGAGATAGGTTTGCCTCGTAGACTGGGCTTCCAGCGTACATACCGAAGGACCAATTGGGGTGGGACCCCACACTTGTACCGCAGAGGGAGTCAGCGCCCATACCGAGGACCAAGTGGGGTGGGACCCCACACCTTTACCGTAGGGGGAGTCCCGTCCTGATGGGACAGCGTGTGAGCACCCTAAATTTTGGGTTAATTTTTTTTCATTTTATTTTAATTTTCTGATTGAGGATAATTTTGAAATTTCGTGTTTATAATTATTTTAATAATGATATTTAATTCATGATATGATTTTTGGTGATTTTAAATTATTTTAACATTATTTAAATCAATGACTTGTGGTTTTGACGTTTTGCTAGTGAAACCCTAGAGACTGTTTGACCTAGAGCCTAACCATGTAATTATGATATTTTAATATCATTTTTGGCCTAAGGATATTTTTTCATTTGACCTCTTTGAATTATTTTGATATTATTTTATTATTTATGATATTGTTTGGGGTTATTTGAGTCGGGTTCGAATTTCAACTCAATCCGACTTGAAACGGGGACCCGGGGGGTAGTTTGACTCTAGTGGGACCCACACACTAGTTAGGCATGGCCCACATGATATTAATTTTAGTCCATATGATAGAAATATTTTAGTTAGAGGTTAGACTAATTATTATGGATAAGGTTAGTGTGATTAGAGACTTTAGAATGACTAATTTAGCCCCAACCAATTAGCCCTTTCCTAATACTCATAGAATAGGTTAGTAGGGGCTTTTGGACTTTTCCTAATAGGACAAAACCACCTTTATGGCCAGCCACAATAAGGATAGGGTTGAGCCTCCCATTTGTCATTATCCATCTATTTTTCTCTCTCTTGTTCTTCCCCAAATTCCTAGAGAGCAATCCCTAGCAATTTCTCCACCAAATCCTTCCATTTCACCACCAAATCTTCTTCTTTCCTTCTCCATTCTAGCCAAGGAGGAAGCTACCCAAGTTTGGGAGGATTCGGAGCTCGTTCGTGTCCTTTTGGAATCTCTACGTGTCGGTGTCGTTCCGGGAAGATTTTTCTTCGATTCGATATACCGGGAGGTATAAATCCCTTTTCCTTTTCATTTCCTCATCATAGGTCTTTTTGAACCCATAGGAATGATCCCCATAGTTGTATCTCTATTTGTGTCTATTTTGTGTCCATTTGGAGGTCATAGGAGTGTCCTTTGTGTTGTGGATGTGTTCATGTTCATATATAGATTTATATATATAATTATTATAATATATATATATTATATATATTATATATATATTGTAATGAGAGTGTATCTATATTATATATGTAATAAATGGTTCATGATGATTAATAATCAAGTTTGTGAGTGTGGTTCCTCATATTATTATTGCTATTATTGTTGTAGATAATTAGAATATATATTGTGTATTCTTTTGGCTCAACTATCTAAATCCGTCATGATTTTTATCCACGTTTTTAATTTCAGCCCTAAATTTGAAATATCATAACTTCTAGCTCAAAACTCGGTTTAATCATTCGTTATTTTTAAAAAAAGCGTATTGAAGTTAGCTTTCCAAAAACATGTATTAATAGGCCTAATTCTTTCTGTAACTTTCTGGAGAATTATTGAGTGTCAGCTGTACGAAAAACAAACGCGTTCTCGGTGTTTTCGCGATTCCAGGAGTTTCGGAACGACGAAAACGCGATCCGTTTAAAGTTTCGGAAAGCTAACACATAGATCTATAACATACTTTAATCATAGAGTTTAATTCATGCTGAGATGGTACAGTATTCATTATTAGTAGGAGTTACTATTCGGCATATACTTTTTGTGCACCCTTGTGTGTAATATAATTTTCTATTTGATTTTAACCCATGTTAATGTATATACATTATGTAACTAAATAGAGAATGCAAGCATGAGTAAATGTTTAAATAAATGATGTATGAGGTATAAGTATCCTATCTAATGTAAGCATGTATAAGTATGGCTTGTAATGAATATGTATGTTCCATAGTATGTAATGTAATAATAGATGTAATGTATGCAATATACAAGTTAATGAGATGTAATGTTCTATGTTAACACAAATCCTATATTATCTCATGTACCCCACACTATGTTGACACTATCATACTTGACACATTGTTCACTTACACTTTGACACTCTTTGATATGTATACACTATGTATGCCCATTTAACCCTCACTTGCCCCTTTGCCATGTTCACATACACACACATAGCCTCTTAAATAAGTATTTATGAATATAGTTAACTTAGCTATGTATATATATTATATATATGTTAGCATATTGTGTTGTAATATATAAGTTTATATAACCATTTGAAATGCCATGATTATAGACCTAATGTTGAATACTAATATATGCATGTTTATATATGTGTAGACATATATAGCTTAAAGTAATAGATTACCTAGTGTATATCCAATGTGAATTCTTGCCTATTTGAGTATTGAACAATTGTATGCTATATAGAGTTGGGTGTATGTTGGCTTGTATAGCCTTGTATTGATGTGTGCTTGCTAGGATAGTCTTGGTTAGGCCTAGTAAGACTTACTGGTTAGGACATGACCTAGTTTGACCTAGTTTGACTAGTGCAGTTGACCAGAGTTGACCAAGGGTTGACTTTGGCCTAGTTTGACCTAGATTCATGTAGAATGCATTGTAGTACTTTATATTACCCTTCTGGACATGTTGTGACTTGTGCTGTTCTAATTAGGAGCCAGACACCTTGTAACCTGTATTGCTTTAAATAGGACTCTGTGGCTTCAGTGGAACCTCCTATACTTATCAGTTGTTCAGGTTATCGAGGCGAGTACATTCTCTGACCGTTTCATACTTGTATGGATTTACATTCTTGCTCGAGATTACTGTACTTGATGCTGACACGACTGTTATCACAGATTGGTACTATATGGATCTTCTTTGAGATGTTATCTCATTGTATTCACTAAATACATATTGTGACGTGCGTTTCACTTCCATATTGTATTTATTGAATACCCATATCCTTGTATACTCATTGTGCATATTGTACTATCATTATCACATGAGCCCCAGGGATAGACCATTGTACACTATTGTATAACATTGTACATCTATTGTATAACATTGTACACTATTGTATAAGATAACATAACTGGAGTAGATCCTTGTGTATTGATTGGGGAGGGGGAGTAGAATTGGTTATGTACTCAAATCCTATTGTACAACATTGTATAACTATTATATATGTCTATTGTACACCCACGTACAATGGAGTTACCATTGCATTTTCCTAGCCCGTTTACATAACCAGATTGTACTCTAAATCACATGTTCCTTACAGTTCTTACTTATCATATTTAGATATTTCCTTTTATTAAATCTCTACTGTTTTCTATACATTCTTCTTTCAGCGTTTCATGTACTTTACTCTATTGTATGTTTTATATTTCCTAACTCGATATGAACTACGTGAGATGTTTTGTGCTCGCTCCCGTCCTGACTGGACCTGTTGATAAATTTTACAGATAGCCTGGAGGTGCCTGCTAGCCTAGAGGAGACACATTAGAGGTTGTTTAGGTAGTTATTTCTTTTGTATGGAGTTGTATTTTACTTTGTAGATTACTGTATTGAGTTTTGAGATGTATTTATGGGTTTATGTATCATAGACACTTAGACTTCTATCTCCTGTATCTCTTTTGGATTTCATGTTTTATCTATCTTTATCATGCTCTACCTTAGATGTGATTGAGACAGTATCTGCTATGTCACCCCCCATTCGGGGAGTATAAACTGTTTAGTCCTATAATGTTATATGCATTGAGACCTAGGACAGCGTTCTACCGCCGACACTGCGGCGTAGGCTGGGCGTTGTTACGTTCTCGTGCCCTAACTCTAGGGTGCGGGTCGTGACACAGCGTTTGAGGTGCCAAATTGAAAAAAGGGGGCGCCGGATGCCTGCCACTGGGGGCCAATGAGCTGCCAGTCCGGACGACGCCAGCACCCTAGAAGGGGGCACCTGGACGCCGGCAACTGGAAACTGGAGCTTTCGAGAGGGAGATCGGGGCGCCTGGGGAGTAGGGACAAAGGGGAGAGGCGAGGAGGGAAGAGACGGGGCCGGAGAGGGGGAGAGGAGGAGGGGGAGGTTGGCCGACCAGAGCCAGCAGGTCGGCCGGCCGAGGAGCCACCATCGGGAGCCGGGCGGGGGAGCAAAGAGGGGACTAAGGAGACCCTAGGGTCTCCACGAGGAAGGGGAGCTCCAGAGAAGAAGGAGAGCCAGTAGCACTAAATTAATATATATATATAATATATATATATATATATATATATATATTATATATATATATATGTATGTATGTATTTTATGAATTCCTTCGACTAATCAATCTTGACCGCAACTAGTCATACGTTCATATTTCTTGTGATCCTAACTACTTTATATCGACCCTAGGCTAACCGGACTACGTTGGACCCAACAGATGGTTGTTTTACTAGCAAAGGACCATAGGCAAGTACACTTTCTGATTGTTTTTCGATTCATAGACTAAACATTTCATGTTTATACATATGTCTTCTGCTTGTTGGCACGCTCGTCACACGGAGTAGTCGGGAGGGGAATATCTTAGTAGACATGTGGACTACCCAGAACTATCCCCATAGTGTCTATTCGTGAATAATAGCAGCTGCACACGACATGTGCAGGGTGCCAAATTTATCCCCTAGCCGTTCACATATCGAAATGGTTATTTCAAATCATATAGATAGTTGTATTTTATTTGTTTTCCTTGTCTTCTCCACCACTTGCCCTGTCATCTACTTTCTAGTTTTCATCTCTCATATGTTATTTTCATGTCTTATTAATTCTATTGTGTTCTCGCATTGCCGTCGGTTTGTGTGCTTGTTCCATTCCTAACTGGAACCAACATTTTTCAGGTTAGCTGTGGTTTCACTTAGCTTTGGGGAGATACGGGTATACTTGCAAACAAAAACCTAGAAATAGATAACAGTTGTATTATTTTCATTAATTGTGAGAATTTTGTATTTTCTTTAAAATATAAATGTTGTAAATGTTGTAATAAATTTTAGAAATGTGAATGAGCAGTAAAGTTTTATTTTGTGCATTTATTTCTTGCGGGCTTGACAGCGTTCTACCGCCGACTCTGCGGCGTAGGCTGGCTTGGACACGTCTCGTAGCCGAAAAAAGCGGGTGCGGGTCGTGACACTCTCCTACTCTTTCATGCCTAATAAAATGTACCTTGTATGTGTAATATCCTCAAGGAGTCCACGAGTGTGACTTGAATAAGTATAAAGTTGTAGTATGCGTTGAACATTAAGATAGAATATTGAACAATTGAGGCAACGTACATCAAATACACGGGTCGCGATAGGACAAATTGATGGTAGAACATTAAAATGCAATATTGAGGCATGCATCAAGTGCATGACTCAAAGAATTGAATACTAAACCTAGAACATCGAATATGGCATTGAGCATACATCTGTGCATGATGACAATACGTCTGGTAAGCGAACTAGACAAGTTGTGGCACAACACCATGAAAATGTTGTGACATCAAAAGGTATACTTTGTGCATCGAAGTATGCAGTTGTGCCACAAATGCTACGAAACTGCTATTGTATAAATAACTTATTAATGTAACGCGTTATGTAGTATAAAGGTTTTCGGACCGACATCATTGGGGCATCGTGCATCAATATATATGTGTTGGGGGCATAATACCGATGGAACTTGAGATAGATAGATGATAACTCGAGTTGGTAGGGTTTTTGTGTTGGACTTGATAAGGTGTTTGAGATTGTGATAACTTCTTAACTTTTGCGCATATTGCATGGTGAATGGACTTGGGTAATATGTGCATAGGTTTTGGTATCCCTCGAATGAGTTCGATCGGGACACCAGGACCGTTCGGCCTAAGAGGGAATTGAGATTGGTATTTATGATGCACTTTATTAGGACGGATTGCGACAGGTCACTGATGTGATAAGCCACAATATTAGTAAGTTCTGGATCTTTTAGATATAGGGCTAGCAACCTGTAAGGGGAGCGATCACCTACTTATGTTGAGATACAGTCCATTATGGCTCAATATGCCATGACCTTTCATATAGTTAGGGTCGGTGGACTGAGATTAGAATCGGGTGCAAGGACAAGGTCCTGAAACCCTTATAATTATGTTGATGTTGTCGGATTGTTGGCTTGGATGTTTGGACGATGCAAAGATATGCACGATCACTATGTTTATGAATATTATGTAACAATGTCTATTGCAGGAACACGGTACTTGACACATTTAGGTTTCAAATGTTACTGAAAATTGAATACATGTTTTAGCTTTGAGTTTTGCCATAAAATTGATCCTAAGGCAATAATAGAAAGACCATATAATGAGATACATATTTTACTAAATTACTTATTGTTGGTTTAGGCGAGTGGGTCTAATCAGTATGCGAGAGGATTAGTACTGATCCCCACTAGATTGCTTACAGGTTCAGGTAATGGTTTGCTCAAGGCAGAATTTTGCTTGGACACATTGAGGCATAGAGTTCCTTAATGTTTTGAGGCGTGCGACCGCACTGGAGCTCGACATGCAACATGAAGATGTTTCGGTGTCATGACCCGCACCCAGTGTAGGGGCACGAGAATGGGTACGTCCAGCCTACGCCGCAGTGTCGATGGTAGAATGCTGTCCTAGGTTACAACATCTAACAGTATAAATGAATCTATACAAGTATACTCTCTGAACGGAGGTCAATCTCAGAAGGTACAACTCAATCACAAAGCTAAGATAGGAATAGTACGATAAGATAGATATGAAATCTCAAAAGTGAAATACAACAAAAGGAAATAAGTCCAAGTGTCTAAACGACACTAACAACGACAAGTCTCAAACACAAAATAATACAACTCAAATCCACAAACACAAATGACATAAAAGAAAAATAAACTGCCTAGCTATCAAGCCTAAGCAATGGATGGTGTCCTCAGCTAGAGCTGGATCCTGCTGAGGGTCCAACTCACAAGTACCGTCTAGGTGAGATCCGTAGCAGGTAGTGCAAAAGTCCTTAGTATCATCTGTAATATTTTTAACAGGTCCAGTTAGGGCAGGAGTGAGCACAATACATCTCACGCAGTTCATATCATGGTAGAAAATATAAAGCATGCAAAAGAGTAAGATACATGAACTGTAAGAAGATGTACATAAAAATGAGAGAGATTTGTAAACTGGAAATATATACATGATAAGTAAGAATTGTAAGTTACTAGTGATTTAGAGCACAATATGGTTATGTAAACAGGTTATGTTATACAGTAAAATGGGACTCCATTATACGTGAGGGCACAATGGACATATACAATATTTTATACAATAAGGGATTTGATCACATAACCATTTCCTACTCATCCTCCCCAATCAATATACAAGGATCCAATCAAGTTACATTACCTATACAATAGTTTTTTTCCATGAAACTCATGTGATCATGAGAGTATAAGATGCACAATGAGTATACATGAATAGGAGTGTACAATAAATATATGTTCGTAAAACGCACATCACAATATGTATTTGATGAACACAAGGGGGATAATATCGCAAGAGAAGATCCATATAGTACCAATCCATGATAACAATCGTGACAGCATCAAGTAAAGTGATCTAGAGTAATAATATAAGTCTTGACAAGTATGAAACGATCAGGGAAAGTACTCGCCTCAGATCCTGAGTGACTGTAAAAGTAGATGTCTGAACTGATGTAAATGTGTCCTAAATAGAGCGCACAGGTTATGATGTATCCAATGATGTAATAATTGATATTGACAATGCATTCTACATGATTTTAAGTCAATGTAGGCTAAAGTCAACTCTTGGTCAACTCTGGTCAACTCTAAAGTCAAACTAGGTCTACTCTAGCTAGGGTTTGGTCAAACTAGTCTAAGTTAGTCCATAACAAGTCTAACCACAGTCCTATACCAAACTTAGGCTACAAAGCATACAACTTACAATTATATATCTATATCATAGATTCATGTTATGCATATATATATATATATATATTATATATATATATATATATATATATATATATATATTTTATATATATATATATATGTGGACACACACAAAAAGAAAAAAGCTGTCTTTTCTTTATTGGTGCAAGGCACCACAAATTGAGTACGCCTGAGAGATCCTGCGCTGAGGATCCCCGAGTACAAAAAAGAATTCTAGGGAATGGGACGATGGAGATCGAGCGGCAGTTGCTTCTTTATTTTGTTGACACTCCGATTACAAAAGTGGGAAAAAACCTAAGAAAATTGCTAACTCTTGGCTCACTAGCAAGAAGTGCAGCAATTTGGCTCTTGAAAATGCTCTCCGTTCTGTGTTTTGAAGAGGAATGAGACCCCTTTTTATAGTCGTTCTTGAGCTGGAATGATGTTATGCGCCCACATGAGGAAACACACTAGTTTTTATGTAGGCGCATGGTCCTTCTTTAGACGCATAGGATGTAGGCGCATGCAGGCTGCATGGTCGTGGGTTGATCGTGGTGCTGACGTAGCCGCATGCTTCGGTACACGACTGCTCGTGAGACTGACGTGGCCGTATGCTTCGGTACACGTTTTGATCGTGGCTTTGATCGAGTCAGGGGTTGTTCTGGCTTAGGCGTATAGCCTAAAACAGGGCTACGTGCCCCCTTCTGGAGGAGCTTGTCTTGGGCACATGCGCATATGACCTCACTGGAAGCTTTGGGTGCATAAGGCTCATTGGTGGTTTGGGCATAAGGTTCATTAGTGACTTAGGCGCATAAGGCTCATTGATGACTTGGGCGCATATGTCTAGTCTGCTAAAATTTTCATGCTTCTACAAGACCCCCTTCAAAGTTTTTGATACTTGAACAAGTTCGAAATACTTTGAAAGAAGCATGGACCGTCTTCTCGTGATGCAGTGGGCGCATAGCACGGCTCTCCCTTTGGGCGCATAGAGTTTGGCCAGCCTGTCAGAGAGATGACTGTTGAGATCTTCCTCGAAAATATGAACTGACAGATTCATCGGAGTGGAATTTGAAGAGGTCCATCCTTCACACGTTGTCCATGTCAGCAAATGGCAGTCATATAGTGTGCAAGAGGCTGGGTCTTTACATGGGCGCATAAGCTATGGTGGGCGCATAGCGCACATTGGTCGCATAGGCGCATAGAAATAGTGGGCGCATAGGAAATGGCCCATGCCTATAAATAGGCTTTGAAAGAGAGAGAGAAAGTTCATTATTCTCATTTCTCTTAGAACTTTCAAAAGATGCTTCATCTCCTTTCTTTACGAACCATGTCTCCCAAGGTCTCCAAAAGATCTGCGAAGGGCAAGGGGGCTGCACCGAGTGGCTCTCCTCCTGCGGGTACGTTATTTTTGTGCCTCTCTTCGAATGAGATTTTTCGACTACGATTTTACGTGCTCCTCGTGAGGCTGACCACGACTGTATCTTCCCTTGTAGACAAGGAGAAGGGACCCCTTGTGAAGATAGCCCCAGGTATTGGGGAAGGGACATAAGTTGTTCCCGGCTCCTCCAAATTTGCTGGTGCGGAGGGAGCTGTTAGTGAGCCGGTATCGGCTACAAAAGGAGAGGTTGAATAGCCTTTTGAGGGGGCTGTTGCTGAATCTGCTCTCGTTCCAGCTGGGATTGTGGAAGATACCAGGCCTGAGGCAACCCGGTGTAGGAGCGTAAAAAATGTGTGCTTCATAGACTGAGTCAAAGAGATAGAGTATTCCACTCAAAATGATCTATTTTACGCCAAGGACAGACTAATCATTTTACGCCAGGGTCAAGCCTGTGGTTTTTACGCCAGAGATAAGCTAACCACTTTACGCTGGACAAAGCTGTCAAGTCATGCATTTAATGCAAAGTCTGACATGAGGATTTACTGATAACATACAACACAGAATTCGAAGGGATTTATTTTACACAGAGACCAATGTTGTCATTTAGTATGTGGACTGAGCTATTTTACGCTCACAATATGACTTCTTTTACGCATGGAGACTATATGAGTTTTTACGCTCAAAAGTTGACGTGTGCATAAAGTTTATTTGGGCTACGTTTTACGCTCAAGGCTATTTTTAGCCACTTTACGCGGGAAGTCCATGTCAGGGCTATTTTATGCCTAGTCTACTACTTTACGCTCAGAGTATATTTGGGTTGTTGTTTACGCCCTATCCTTCTTGACTACTTTGGAACGTGGTTTGCATACATGGCTTTAATACCACACATCTCGAAGAACGTGTGTACGTGCATCCCATTCTTATTGAAATAATGGGACATGTGTCAACGTATGCAGAGGATGACTTCAGTCATGGGTGGCAGTTATTAGCATAAAGATAAAACTTTTGCTGAGTTTTACGCACAAAAGGCCAAGTCTATAAATAGAATGAGTTTTTCTCATAAACAGACACAGACAGAGAGAGAGACAAGAAGAGAATACATAGAGATCAGAACCCAGAGATTTTGATTCTCCGGAGCATTCTTCTTCAACTTTTCCTCCAGAACAGAGTGAAGCAAAGCAGGAAAGCATTCGGCCTCGCCATCAATGCCCAAGTGCGTCGATACCTTTCTGGTGACTTAGTTCTTCCGGTTGTTCATCTTCTAGCAGTAATCTTCATCATCATCATATGGTCCAAGGAACAAAGTGATCGACTTTAGATCAGACTTCCATATCAATACTTCCCAGAACAATTTGTACTATTTGTACTTTTTCTCGTTTTATTTTTAAAAGCCAATTTTAGGCCTTTTGTTAAGTGAAACAAAATGGCGACTCTGCTGGGGACGACCTTCTCCTCTGACGAGGAGGCAATTGCTCAATACGATGATGTGTCGATTGGATCGACGAAGAAGACTCTGGTTGTGCACTTCGACCAGACTGCTTATGAAGAAATGCTCCAAACTGGGGGTGGTTCTCGCTGCTGCAATGTTCAAAAATCTCGCAAAGCACGAAAAGTTTGGGTTCCTAAATCCAAAGTAGCTTTTGATCTCTCTGTTGCTTCTGATAGCAAGGAAATTCTTTCCACTCCTGTCGTAGGGGCTCCCGTTCGTAACGAGGCAGTCCTTACTTCAGCGTCGTACTCTAAGTGTGATAATTCATCTCCCGTCTGTGACGGTAAAGATAATCAGGTTTCACGCCCACTGCGTAAGAACCAAGTTTTACGTCCAGTACGTAAAAATGATGTTTTACGCCCAATGGGTATATAAAAACCAAATTTTACGCTCAGTGCATAAGAACGAGTCTCCCATTTGTAATGAGGTAGACTCTAAGGTTTGCGCTTCTGAGTGTAAGAATAAGTCTCCCGTCTGTGACGTGGTAGGCACACAAAAATTATGCACTTCGCGTAAAGGAAAATCTTCCGTCTGTGACGTGGCAGATACTCATGTTTTGCGCTCTATGCGTAAAGGTAAATCTCCTGTCTGTGACAGTGTAGATAAAATTCACAAAGATGCTTCTGTATCTAAAGTGAATGTACCTGTACGTATGAAGCATAAAAACATAATTGGTAAAACTTCTATTTTTAACCAACAACCTTCTGTACGCAAGGTACCAAACTTACAAATTATACGCAATGAAGATGGAGTCCTTCGTGCTAAAAAATCTCACGATTTACGAACGTAACTCCAAGCACGTAAAAATGTACAGTTTGGTTCTGCGAATGCAGCCAGTAATCTTCTTTATACACAAGGGACTAAACGTTTTGCTACCCCAAATGTAATAAAGAAGACTACTCCTTCTACTCCTTCTGATTTACGTGAATTGCTAATACAAAAGCGTAAAAATAGACAATCTCCCGTGACACTCCCCCAAGAAAATCATCACTGTGAGTGTCACCAGATTGTAATTAAATGTTGTTGTTCGGCCTCCAAACGGTCAGTTTTTGATCGGTTTTTTAATGCGTCCCAACAACAAGCTGATGAGTTGTCATATGCATCCGTCAACATGGCATCTCATACCAACAGAGGACGACGTCCTAGACGGAACACGTCCCAAACTCCAGGTCAACAACAATTCAACATACTTCTTGATTCTTTTGAAGGAGTATATCAGAATACTCGATCAAGAAGACAAAGACAGTTGCAGACTTCTGATTCAGAAGCTGGGGGTACTCAATCTCTTGAGTCCGAAACCGATAGTGTCGATTCATACTTCTATACTAATCCCTCTGTATCTTCAAGAAAGGTTGAATCCTACGCTATTGGAGATAAACCAGAGACGTCATCTGCTAACAGAACAATGTCTCACTGCCGTTGAGCAATCATTGAAAGACATGCTTAACATGATGCAAAGCATGCACGAGATAATAATGGCTCAACAAACTGCTCAACCGGCAATAGTAACACCGGTACAGGTAGTAGCACAAACTCAAGATAGCCAAGGGGTTGATATACCTTTGAATATCCAAGAGCCTGCTGTTAACCAAAATTCTGCATCTCCAGATCCCATCATTCTAGAAGATGTACCATCTCTGGTGGGCATTACGGTACAACCAACAACTATTCAATCAAATGTGCTTCCACAAACCAGTGAAGCCATTCAAGCAGTGCTTGAGCTCAAAGCACAGTTTGAAGTTTTGAAGCAAAAGGATCAACTCCAGAGGCTAGGGATTAAGCAACCTTATCCTCCTCATTGGAATGATGTACCCTTTCCACCGAAATTCAAGCCACAATCAATGGTATTGTTTGATGGAAAGGCTTATCCTAGTCAGTATATCAATTACTTTGATATTATGACTGTACATTTGCAGAAAAATGATGCTCTTCTCACTCGAGTATTCATTGGATGCTTGACGGGTTCAGCTTACAACTAGTATCGTAGTTTACCCGAAAATTGTATTTCGTCTTTTGACGAATTTAAGGCAATATTTCTCTCCCGCTTCTATGAAGGAGGTATGGACATAAACATGTCCTCCTTAATAGAAATCAAGCAAAAGGAGAAAGAAGATACTCGGACGTTCATTGAACGTTTTCGACAGGCGACTCTAAAGATGCCTCCTGGTATGCCAGATTCAGCGTTAATTGATACATGCAAAATGAATCTGCGACCATCCATTGCTGTCTTCACGGGTTTCCAATTCACAGATTGGGCTTCGTTTATCATAGCAGCAGTTTCTGCCGAGACCAATGGTAGGTTGGCTCATGAATATGGCATAATTTTTGCCTCAGAGGATAAAGGAAAGAAAGGTAATCCTGGTAATAATTCTGGCAATCGTAATGCAAAAGGAAAAGATACTCTTATGGTTAATCTTTCCAAAAGCAAAACGACACCGAATAATCAGGAGTCTTCTAAGCCAAAAGAAGAATATTCTTTTGACGAGAGTGATATCCCAGGGATATTTCCATGTCTGGTGAAGAGTGGCAAACTCCTGATCCCGGAGCCAAAGAGGCCTAATGAGGTGAATCTGACTGACAATCCCAAATATTGTATCTATCACAGATACATAAATCATCATACCAGGGCTTGTTATGTCCTAAAGAAGAAAATCCAAGAATTGATTAATGCCAATGCCATCTCTCTAACTAATGATGAGCATACGGTCACAACCAATATGGTTTCCCTTCAATTTGGAGATTTTCCTTCTCAACAAGTACCAGATGGAATTATCCCAATTTCGAAGGCGACGATAAAGATTGTGAATATCCCGCTTGCCAGGGAAGAAAATGAAGGATTGTTGCCTCTTACATTAAAGAATAGTAAAATTATGTGGGTACATCCTGACTTAGTACCTGAAATGGAAGATGAAGGTAAAACTTCAAAATCCAAGAAAGGTAAAAAAGTCAAAACCTGTAACATGATTTCTCATGTTATTCCAGATCCTGATAATTTGGATCATTTTTGGGATGACATTCCTTTAGAATAGATTGAGAGGATTGAACATATGTCCTCCAAGTCTGGCTCCTCCTACCAAGCTCAAGCTTACTCATCAGCAGTGGCTAGCCATGAATAGTGTTCCCTTATACAGGGCACAACAACTCTTCGCTGCTTATGAAAAAGCTCCTGTAGGGATTTTTTCTCGTATCCCGAATCCTTCTCCTCCCGTAGCTACAGAGAATTCTATTTCATTCTCCTGTAGTTACAGAGATCTCTTCTTCTTCCTCTGTTGAACCACCTGTTAAAAGTCCGCTGCCTACTCACTTGTACAGTCAACAATCTGTCCTTCTCATGAAGAAGATGGGTTATGATTTTTAAAAGGCAGAAGGTTTGAATTATGATAAAGGAATACAACTTCCTTTATAAATTCAAAGTCAAAAATCTACTGTTGGATTGGGTTCTGAGGTTCTTCATAACAATCCTCGTAAGAAGAAGGCTAAGGGAAGGAAGACTAAATCCTGCAATATGGTACTTCTTTCTTCTGAGTTTGAAGAAGAAACCTTTGCTGGTACAAGATCTGGAAAAGAGTACCACAAAGATTATGAGGGATCCTCCAAAGAAGCAGAAAATATTGAAACACCATCAACTCAACCGTCTCTTGTTCCTGCTGTGGTTGAAAAGGGGAAACAGAAAGCAGTACGTTTTGACGTCCCATTGAAGTCTACTTCCAGTCAGGGGGTGGTGATAAAACCCTATAAATTTGATATTCTAGCCCAGTTAGCTAATACTCCGGCTAGATTATCTATCTTCGAGTTGTTTCGCATTTCTAAAAAAAGTCACGAAACTTTGAGTGAAGCTTTGCTGCAAGCTGATTCCTGCTTAGCTCAACTCAAGACTCCTGATAATACCAGTATCATGCCCACAATGTCATAGTGTGATAGAGGTAATTCCTAACATTACCTTTACATAAGAAGATATACTGTTAAAGCATAACAAGCATGACAGGCCTTTGTGCTATACTGGGTATATTGAATCCATTGAAGTTGACAGGTTGATCCTGGATCTTCCATTAGCATAATTCTTCAAAGTATGCTAAGACCGTTGAGGATTCCTACTAGTGACTTGACTAACACTAGTACCACAATCGTTGGATTCAACTCTGGAAAGAGTAAACCACTGGGGAAAATTCGTCTGAAAATCCAGATTGGTGATCTTCGAACGATGGCAACATTCTATGTTATTAATTCAGACGTATCCTACAACATCCTTCTTGGAAGACCATGGTTACATGAGGATAATATCGTGCCTTCAACTCTCCACCAATGCTTCAAGTATATGGATTCCCAAGGGGTTGTGAAGACTGAGTTTGCTGATATCAATCCTTTCAAGGGTGTCGAAGCCTATTTTTCTGATTCAAGGCTCTACAAACAAGAACATGTAAAGGAGATATCAGACATGGCTGAAGATCGATCATTTGCCGAAGATCAGTCAATTAATGAAGATTCACCAGAAGAGCAACCTTTGAAAATCAAAGTCAAAGGACGAATTTAACCCCAACCTGTCAACAATCAACCTCTGATGATCAAGGTTAAAGAAAGAACTCAAGCTTCATCTGAGGAATCAGTGAATGTTCCTGCTATAAGCTAAGTTCAACCTCTTGTGATCAAGGTTAAAGGGCGTACTTCTCGGACGAATGATCCAGAACCACCATTGATTGTCAATCTTGTCAAATCTACGCAAAAGACGGATGATGGTCCATTAGTGATTAATCCGAAGCGTAGCAGTCAAATTATAAATGATGTAAATATTGATCATTTTGTACTTTCCAATATCAATAAAGATTTCCTTTTTGAGTATATGGCTGTCAAATATGTTGAAAAATGACTTTATCTTCTGATGATCAAAATCATCAGTATAAACAACATAGACACAGAGGCTTATACATTGATCATAAAAAAAATTCCTTTCCTTCTCATATCGATGTTGGACCTTATGCACAAAGGTTCTTAACATCTTCTCCCTATCTTCTTCCTGTAGTTGCTTCATCACAAGCTTGTGTAACTGTAATGCCTGTGGTTCGTATTACGTATTCTGGAATACGTGTACATATTTATTCTTGTATTGCCTGATTTCCTTGCTTAGATTTCCTCCCTGGGCTTGGTTTTCTTGCATTGGGTTGGCTTGGTTCGGTTTGGGATTTGCTATTGGTTCATGATGAACCCATGGATGAACCCCCTACCTACCACCACCACTACCATTTATCAACCCTTCTCCTTTCTCTCTCATCATTTATCATCTTCTCCACCATTACTCCTTCACCTACCAAGAGAGAGAGAGTGAGCTCTAGGCAAGTGCAACTTTCTTCATGGAGGAACTCCAATTTTATTGCTTCATTCTTTTCCTTACAGTATTTTGACTTACTTTAGAACTTGGCATTTTTACTTTCCATGGCTAGATTCTTGTAGATCTATATTTACATTATTTTCGGATCTCTTAGGTTTTGATCTACTTAAGCTTTTTATTTCTGTGTTTTGAGGGTTCCATGTGGTAGAGAATCTCGTTCTACCCTATTTTGACCTATGAAAGTTCGGATTTGGGCTCCGGATGATAGAGTTATGCAGCTTGGAAGCCATGGCTTATGGTGTACTTCTTCTCGGAAATTTGGAGAAGAAGCACAGTTCCGAGCCGCATGATAGCACTTGACCGCATGAATATTCATGCGGCAAGTCAGCTTCGAAACCGCATGCACTATCAACTGGACTTGACCGCATGACAAGTTCATGCGGCAAGTATTTAGTTCGGCTGCATGGAGCCCTTCTTCCCGAACCGCATATGCACCCTTGCTCCCAGCCGCATAGGCATTGCTCCCCGCTGCCGCATGGGACTTCGCCCATCCTGAGCCGCATGAACTCCAATACTCGCGAGCCGCATAGACCGCAGTCTCCCGCTGCCGTATGAGGACCCGAGTCCTCTCAGCCGCATGACAGACTGATCCCGAGCCGCATAGATCCTGATTCCCTTCAGCCGTATGAGACCCCTCCATTCCTGACCGCATAAGCTCCTGCAGCCGCATGTGTCGCACGCCCGCACTGCCTTGAGACCGACCTTTCTGAGCCGCATGAACTCGGATTTCGGGCCGCATGAACCCATATCCATTCAGCCACATGGACTGTTCTCTTCCAGCCGCATGTGATCATTCCTGGCCGCATAGGCCTTAGCCGCATGGCTCTTCTATAGCCCTGAATATTGATATTTTATTAGATATTTTACGTCCATTTTATATCCTTACGCCTTTTGTCATGAACTTGATAATCATGGATTTGTTTAATATGTTTGGAAATGATACCTGAGCATGACACGATAGTGACCCGTAGTGGTGCACTCTTGACAAGAAAACCTGACATGACCTGATAGTGGCCCGTCGTGGCGCACTCCTGACAAGAACACTTGACATGATAAACCTGACATGATATATCGGATAAGCTGTTGCGACGGCTACCTGACATGACATGACCTGTATAATAACATGGACACCGTGGGCGATTGTGCTTGTACAAATAAATCAGTCCTGTCTTGCATCATGTCTAGGAAGGGAGCTCCTGAGTACCACGGTCCGGAGTACCTATTGAAATGGACTAAGGTTAATAACTAGATTAACACATTAGTCATGAAGAGATTTCTCAGCTACAGGCAATCCCGTTACCTGGGCGCGCCTGGGATCTGTAGCCTGCCGTCGAGTAGGGCACATTTCCAGCACACTGTCATGTGTTGCACCTTTCAAGCTACTTAAGGGTACATGCATTTTCTGGACGATGTACCCACCTGTATTCAACCCCTAATTTCGACCTGGGTAACCTGGATGGTCTGCAGGGCTTGTGGCTGTAGAGTAATCTCACTGCATCTTGCTAGTAATTTGGCCTGTGATAACCCTAGCTAGTTAAAGTATCAAGCCGTAATTCTTGCTTGGCCGTGAAATGATTGGAAGGAGTCTAACCAGTCTAGTCTTGCCCTGACCTTGTTCCAGATCATAACATGAATTTGAATGCCTGTATTTTTTTACCGATAAATGGTGAGAGTTCCAAGTTTTGTTCAGACGAAGGGTTACAACCCCGGTCCTTATTTGGTTTACGGGTTGTAACCTAGTTATCTGAATAGTTCCATGGTTATCTCGTCGTATATCATCCTGATGTATTTTTTTCCTTATTTCCAGTTCTTACTTTTATTTATACTCTTGTGCTGATTGCTGGTTTAGTTCCTAAGTGAAGCTTCCTTTATGGCACTTGCTCTTTCTGGGATCTGACCCAGCTGGTTTTGTATGGCCAGATTTCGGAGCAGCTCCAGAGGATCTACCGACTATCCAGCCCGATGGTGGCGACTAGACGTAACCCGGGCAACGAGTGGGTTATTTTTGCTCTTCCACTTTATTATAAAAATATTCTTTTGAGGGCGTTTAGCCGACGAGCGCCTGTTTAGCTCGATTGTATTTACTTACTGTCTGCCTACGGGCTGTAACATGATTGACAGATCCTAGGGTTGATCATGTATGACTAAACTCTTGCTAGTCCTCATATTTTGTAACGACTAGCTTCATGATCAGCTGAATATGTAATATTTGGGACGCCTTATTATTGTATATTTAATGATCATACATCTTGTAACTTTTACTTACTTGCTTGTGATTGAGACAATAGGCTTGTTCATGACCTTAAGAGACTGCTGGCATGTAGATAAATCCTCATGTATCTAGACAGCCGTGACCGTATAGCGAGATGGAATCCATTTCATATACGTAGCTGGCTATGTCTGCCCCCGCTCTCCAGTATTCTGGTTCTGGGGCGTGACATGGTTTAAGTGGTGGCCCATGCAGGTCTTGTAAATCAAGATATGTGAGGGTTTACCGAATAGATGTCTCAATCAGTATTCGTCCTTGATCTCTGCTCGTATCTTCTGAATCCCTGGATTCTTGTCCTGATCATGTGCTTGTATCGTTGATCTATCCTGGTCCTTCCTTATTGTTTCCTATGTCTTCTTCTTCAGCGGCATTGTTCGTGGTCCTACCGACCAGCAAGACGGAGCACCTCCCGCGGACCAGCAGCAACCCGGAGATCAAGTCTAGCACTCCGGAGTAGCCTCCAGAGTCGAGCTAATTGGAGAAGAGCCCCCAGTTCAGCCAGTTCAGCCTGCCGAACCTGATGATGGCACATTAGTAGGACTCGTCAGGACCTTGATAGCTTCCCAAGATCGTCGTGGAGACGCCTTGCACCAGGCAGTGACGGATGCTCTGACCAGAGGAGGTCATCAGGGTAACAGCGCGGCCAACAGCTTCAAGCGCTTGAACCCTCCCTTCCTTGATGGTAGTGAAGATGCTATCGCAGCAGATGCTTGGCTTCAGGATACAGAGGTGGTCCTCGAAGCAGCCAGGACTCCGGAGAATGAGAAGGTAGCCGTGGTGCGCCTGCAGTTGTTAGATCTTGCTCGAAGCTGGTGGGCGGCGCAGGCCGTTGGGTTAGCAGCACCCATTCTATGGGCAGTGTTCAGAGAGAGATTCCAGACCAAGTATTTCGATGCCGTAGCTCGGTATGATCTGCAGACGAGGTTTACTAATCTGAAGCAAGAAGGCAGGACGGTCGATGGATATGCGGCCGAGTTTTCGAGACTCAGTCGGTTTGCTCCCACTTTGGTGGCAATCGAGTATGATAGAGCCCAGCGATTCCAGCAGGGGCTTCACCTGGAGATCTTGTTGGCAGTAGAGCAGTTTGAGCATTAGACTTTTGATGCAGTCTTGAGAGCAGCCCGAAGGCATGAGTATACCTCCCAGAGGATTGTGGATAGGGTCGGAGGTCGGAAGAGATATCACGGCCAGATGAATCAGTCTTCAGCACCAGCCCCGGCAGCCAGGGCCTTGACTATTGGAGCTCCGAGGCGAGCGGCCTCAGTAACGTCGGTTCAGCACTCAACCCCGACGTACCCTCAGCAGCAGAAGCAGAAGCAGTCTTCCGCAGTAGGATGTTCTCATTGTGGGAAGCCAGGCCATGTGGTGGCAGTGTGTCGCAGGGTACAGGGATTGTGTCTGGTTTGTGGAGCAGCAGACCACAGGGTTGGATCCTGCCCGAATAGGGGTGGTTCATCATCATCCAACCTTTCTAGCTCTTCGGTGAGAGGACCAGCACCGGTCCAGCAGCAGCAGTATCTATTGCCGAGGCCCTTGCCGCCTCAGTCCCATGTGTTCCAGCAGCAGAACCCCCAGCATACACAAGCCCAAGCCTTGAGTCAGAGCAGGCAGCGAGGATTTCAGCAGAGGGGACCAGCACCCCGAGGGCATGGTCAGGCAATGGTGATGACCGCAGAGAAAGGATTGGCACCAGGAGAGGTAGTGGCAGGTACTATTCTCGTCAACTCATTTCTAGCTTCAGCTTTATTTGATTCTGGTGCATCGTATTCTTTTATGTCTGCACGATTTGCGACACGGGTAGGATTGGAGCCCGAGTCATTATCAGTAAGGCTCAATATACTTACTGGTAACGGACTTGTGGGAGTAGATAGAGTGTTTTCCTCGTGTCGGATCGTAGTTAGCGGTAGAGAATTCTCCGCTAGATTGATAGAGTTTCCGATGGCCGATTATGATGGTCCTAGGGATGGATTGGTTGAGGAACCAGTATGCTAGAATAGACTGCCATATCGGTAGGGTTATTTTTAGCATTCCAGGCGAGACAGAATTTTCCTTCTCTCGAGGCAAAGTTGAGCCTTCTCCTCCAGTATTGCGGATGGCAGTAGCAGCAGTTCAGTTGCCCAGGATAGTGGATGAATTCCCAGATGTTTTCCTAGAAGAGCTTCCAGGTATGCCGCCAGAGCGGAAGATCGAGTTCACTATAGACTTCATTCCTGGGACAGCTCCAGTATCAGAGAGAGTCTACAGGATGGCGCCTTCAGAATTAGAAATCTTGTACCAGATGATTGAAGAACTCAGAACCAAGGGATTCATTCGTGCTAGTGGATCGCCTTGGGGAGCCCCGATGCCTCTTGTGAAAAAGAAGGATGGTACGTCCAGGCTATGTGTTGATTATCGTACCTTGAATTCGGTAACAATCAAGAACAGATACCCTCTTCCGAGGATAGATGACTTGTTTGATCAACTCAAGGGGGCTTCAGTTTCTCGAAGATTGATTTACGCTCAGGTTATCATCAGATCAGAGTCAGAGAGCAAGATATCCTGAAGACAGCTTTTAGATCGAGGTATGGGCATTGGGAGTTCCTTGTTATGCCCTTTGGAGCAACCAATGCGCCGGCAGTATTCATGGACCTCATGAATCGCATCTTCATGCCATACTTGGATCAGTTTGTGATCGTGTTCTTGGATGACATCCTGGTCTACAGCAAGAGTGAAGCCGAGCATGAGCAGCATCTCCGTGTGGTTCTTCAGACTCTCAGGGAGCACCAGTTGTATGCCAAGTTTAGTAAACGAGTTCTGGCTTGATCGCATTTCATACTTCGGTCATATCATCACCAGAGGAGGAGTAGAAGTCGATCCCCAGAAGATTGTGGCTATTGAGTCGTGGCCGGTGCCCAGTACAGTTGCAGAAGTTCGCAGTTTCCTTGGATTGGCTGGCTACTACCGGCGATTTGTTTCAGACTTTGCTCGGATTTCAGCACCATTGACCCAGTTGACCCGCAAGGATGCGCAGTTTGCTTGGACAGCAGAGTGTCAGAGTTCTTTTGAGCAGTTGAAGCGAGGCCTGATAACGGCACCCATTCTCACGCTTCCAGATGGGACCGGAGGATTCTCAGTGTATTGTGATGCTTCGGGCAGGGGTTAGGATGTTTGATGCAGCATAGGAAGGTAATGGCTTATGCGTCACGACAACTTCGTGATCATGAGAGGAATTACCCAACCCATGACTTAGAGCTGGCAGCTGTAGTGTTTGCACTTAAGTTATGGAGGCACTACTTGTACGGAGATAGGATGGAGATTTTCACCGACCACAAGAGCCTGAAGTATGTTTTCATCCAGAAGGATCTTAACATGCGTCAGAGAAGGTGGCTGGAGCTTCTTGTGGATTATGATGTCAACTTGCAGTATCATCCCGGAAGGCCAATGTTGTTGCGGATGCATTGAGCAGGAGAGCGAAAGTTTATTTTCTAACAGCACAGCCAGAGTTGTTAGCAGATCTTCAGAAGATGGATATAGAGGTTGTTCTCCCTTCTAGTGTGGCATTGATGGCCAGTATGCAAGTTCAGTCTACTATAGTCGAGAGGATCCGGATGGCGCAGTCAACAGATTCCAAGCTTCAGCGACTCAGAGCAGAGTGTGAGGCAGGACGAAGACCAGAGTATGCATTCATGAGGATGGTACACTTTGACATGGTAAGCGTCTTTGTGTACCCAGCGGAGATATCCGGCAGGAGATCATGTCAGAGGTGCACAATTCTCAGTATTCCATCCATCATGGCAGTACGAAGATGTACCGAGATATCCGTCAGCACTTCTGGTGGAATGGCATGAAGCGGGAGATAGCTCGGTTTGTCTCTCGGTGTTTGGTTTGTCAATAAGTTAAAGCTGAACATCAGAGACCGGCTGGACTTCTTCAGCCCTTACCGATTCCAGAATGGAAGTGGGAGCATGTAACCATAGATTTCGTGACTGGATTACCTAGATCCCCAGCTGGCAGAGATACTATCTGGGTTATAGTTGATCGGCTCACGAAGGTAGCTCACTTCCTCCCGTTCAGAGTTGGTCAGTCGACGGCTCAGTTAGCAGAGATATATCTCCGGCAGATTGTCAGATTGTACGGAGTGCCAGTCAGTATCACCTCGGACCGAGATTCAAGATTTACGTCGCACTTTTGGCGTAGCCTGCAGGAGAGTTTGGGAACTCGTCTCCAGTTCAGTTCAGCGTATCATCCGCAGACAGATGGTCAGTCGGAGCGTACGATCCAGACTCTTGAAGACATGTTGCGGTCTTGCACACTTGACTTCGGTGGTTCATGGGAAGATCACTTGCACCTGGTGGAATTCTCGTACAATAACAGTTTTCAGGCCAGTATCCAGATGGCACCGTTCGAGGCACTTTATGGCAGGAAGTGCAGATCCCCGCTAGCCTGGGATGATGTTGGAGAGAGACAGATGCTCGATCCAGAAATGATTTCCCAGACAGTTGAGGTGGTCCGGAGGGTTAGAGATCATCTTCGAGTTGCCCAAGATCGCCAGCGTCATTGGGCCGATTCTCATCGACGTCCTCTCGAGTTTTCGGTCGGTGACCATGTATTCCTGAGGATTTCGCCTAACCGTGGTGTCATTCGTTTCGGCGTGCGGAGAAAGCTTAGTCCTAGGTATATAGGGCCATTTGACATTCTGGAGCGAGTAGGAGATGTGTCCTATCGTCTCGCTCTTCCGCATCGCTAAGCGAGGTACATGACGTATTTCATGTATCCCAATTACGACGGTATATCCCGGACCCGAGCCATATCCTAGATTATTCGGAATTGGTTGTTGGTACCAACCTTTCGTATGAGGAGAGGCCCGTGTCTATATTGGATCGGAGAGAGAAGATCCTCAAGAACAAGACTATCAAGTTAGTTCGGGTTGCTTGGGGTCATCACTCTTTGGGGGAGTCAACATGGGAGCGTGAGGATGATATCCGATCGCGATATCCCGACTTGTTTGACTCGTGAGGTATAATGTCTTTCTTATGCCTCATGCCTTCGATTCCTTGCTTGCATGATTGATTGATTGTCTAGTATAGCTTGCTTGTTATTAGTATAGCTTGTCATTGCTCCTCTAGCCTCTTGATTAAATTCCGAGGACGGAATTCTTTTAAGGTGGGTAGAGTTGTAATGCCTGTGGTTCGTATTACGTATTCTGGAATACGTGTACGTATTTATTCTTGTATTGCCTGATTTCCTTGCTTAGATTTCCTCCCTGGGCTTGGTTTTTCTTGGATTGGGTTAGCTTGGTTCGGTTGGGATTTGCTATTGGTTCGTAATGAACCCATGGAACCCCCTACCTACCACCACCACTACCATTTATTAACCCTTCTCCTTTCTCTCTCTTCATTTATCATCTTCTCTACCATTACTCCTTCACCTACCAAGAGAGAGAGAGTGAGCTCTAGGCAAGTGCAACTTGCTTCATGGAGGAACTCCAATTTTATTGCTTCATTCTCTTCCTTACAACATTTTGACTTACTTTAGAACTTGGCATTTTTTACTTTCCATGGCTAGATTCTTGTAGATCTATATTTATATTATTTTCGGATCTCTTGGGTTTTGATCTACTTAAGCTTGTTATTTCTGTGTTTTGAGGGTTCCATGTGGTAGAGAATCTCGTTCTACCCCATTTTGACCTATGGAAGTTCGGATTTGGGCTCCGGATGATAGAGTTATGCAGCTTGGAAGCCATGGCTTATGGTGTACTTCTTCTCGGAAATTTGGAGAAGAAGCACAGTTTCGAGCCGCATGATAGCACTTGACCGCATGAATATTCATGCGGCAAGTCAGCTTCGAAACCGCATGCACTATCAACTGGACTTGACCGCATGACAAGTTCATGCGGCAAGTATTTAGTTCGGCCGCATGGGGCCCTTCTTCCCGAACCGCATAT
This sequence comes from Iris pallida, assembly GCA_029216955.1. Lineage (NCBI taxonomy): Eukaryota > Viridiplantae > Streptophyta > Magnoliopsida > Asparagales > Iridaceae > Iris > Iris pallida. The sequence continues at coordinate 34,030 of JANAVB010007366.1, forward strand.
GCACCCTTGCTCCCAGCCGTATAGGCATTGCTCCCCGCTGTCGCATGGGGCTTCGCCCATCCCGAGCCACATGAACTCCAATACTAGCGAGCCGCATAGACCGCAGTCTCCCGCTGCCGCATGAGGACCCGAGTCCTCTCAGCCGCATGATTGACTGATCCCGAGCCGCATAGATCCTGATTCCCTTCAGCCGCATGAGACCCCTCCATTCCTGACCGCATAAGCTCCTGCAGCCGCATGCGCCGCACGCCCGCACTGCCTTGAGACTGACCTTTTTGAGCCGCATGAACTCGGATTTCGGGCCGCATGAACCCATATCCATTCAGCCGCATGGGCTGTTCTCTTCCAGCCGCATGTGATCATTCCTGGCCGCATAGGCCTTAGCCGCATGGCTCTTCTATAGCCCTGAATATTGATATTTTATTAGATATTTTACGTCCATTTTATATCCTTACGCCTTTTGTCATGAACTTGATAATCATGGATTTGTTTAATATGTTTGGAAATGATACCTGAGTATGACACGATAGTGACCCGTAGTGGTGCACTCTTGACAAAAAAACCTGACATGACCTGATAGTGGCCCGTCGTGGTGCACTCCTGACAAGAACACTTGACATGATAAACCTGACATGATATATCGGATAAGCTGTTGCGACGGCTACCTGACATGACATGACCTGTATAATAACATGGACACCGTGGGCGATTGTGCTTGTACAAATAAACCAGTCCTGTCTTGCATCATGTCTAGGGAGGGAGCTCCTGAGTACCACGGTCAGGAGTACCTATTGAAATGGACTAAGGTTAATAACTAGATTAACACATTAGTCATGAAGAGATTTTCCAGCTACAGGCAATCCCGTTCCCTGGGCGCGCCTGGAATCTGTAGCCTGCCGTCGAGTAGGGCACACTTCCAGCACACTGTCATGTGTTGCACCTTTCAAGCTACTTAAGGGTACATGCGTTTCCTGGACGATGTAGCCACCTGTATTCTACCCCTAATTTCGACCTGGGTAACCTGGACGGTCTGCAGGGCTTGTGGCTGTGGAGTAATCTCACTGCATCTTGCTAGTAATTAGGCCTGTGATAACCCTAGCTAGTTAAAGTATCAAGCCGCAATTCTTGCTTGGCCGTGAAATGATTGGAAGGAGTCTAACCAGTCTAGTCTTGCCCTGACCTTGTTCCAGATCACATCATGAATTTGAATGCCTGTATTTATTTTACCGATAAATGGTGAGAGTTCCAAGTTCTGTTCAGACGAAGGGTTATAAAACCCGATCCTTGTTTGGTTTACGGGTTGTAACCTGGTTATCTGAATAGTTCCATGGTTATCTCGTCGTATATCATCCTGATGTATTTTTTTCCTTATTTCCAGTTCTTACTTTTATTTATACTCTTGTGCTGATTGCTGGTTTTAGTTCCTAAGTGAAGCTTCCTTTGTGGCACTTGCTCTTTCTGGGATCTGACCCAGCTGGTTTTGTATGGCCAGATTTCGGAGCAGCTCCAGAGGATCTACCGACTATCCAGCCCGATGGTGGCGACTAGACGTAACCCGGGCAACGAGTGGGTTTATTTTTGCTCTCCCACTTTATTGTAAAAATATTCTTTTGAGGCGTTTAGCCGACCGCCTGTTTAGCTCGATTGTATTTACTTACTGTCTGCCTATGGGCTGTAACATGATTGACAGATCCTAGGGTTGATCATGTATGACTAAACTCTTGCTAGTCCTCATATTTTGTAACGACTAGCTTCATGATCAGCTGAATATGTAATATTTGGGACGCCTTATTATTGTATATTTAATGATCATACATCTTGTAACTTTTACTTACTTGCTTGTGATTGAGACAATAGGCTTGTTCATGACCTTAAGAGACTGCTGGCTTGTAGATAAACCCTCATGTATCTAGACAGCCGTGACCGTATAGCGAGATGGAATCCATTTCAATATACGTAGCTGGCTATGTCTGCCCCCGCTCTCCAGTATTCTGGTTCTGGGACGTGACAGTAACCTATAGACGTTACGAAGAATCTTATTTCGTGATTTCGTCTGATAAGAAAAACAAGCACCAAATTATGTTTGGCACGGCTAGAAATATCCCTGTCGCTCAGACAGATGATTTGAGAGATAAAGATAAAGGAAGAATCCGAATTGACAGATATAGTCAACAATCTCTCAAGATTATCCAGAATATGGGATATAATTTGAAGACTATGCAAGGTCTCAATCAAGGCAAGGGTAGGCGATTACCATTAAGTGGTGATCCGTTTTATCAGAAAACTCATCATGGGTTGGGATATGATCCGTCCTACATGTTTAATGATGATATACAAGAAGAATTCTCTTCTAGCTCTTCACAATCGTCAGATTCGGAAGAAATCCAATTCATCGAATCTGATACATCTCACTCCTCATATGTTATAGGAGATTATTATGATGAATCTGAGCAAATATTCTCAGTCAACATGGTTCAAATTGATGGTGAATCTGAACCATTTGAGAATGATCCTTGCGCTCAACAGATGAACACTCAATGGAAACTTCGTTTTGAACAACGACAACCACCTACAGAGGACGAGATTGTCCAGATTGATGTTGGAGATGGAACTACGCCTAAACCAATATTCATCAGTAGAAATCTTTCTGAAGATGAAAAGGAAGAGTTGATAAAACTGATTAAAGAATATATTGATATTTTTGCATGGAGTTATGAGGATATGCCAGGTCTAGATCCCAAAGTTGCTACTCATAAACTCAATATTCTTCCTAATGCCAAGCCTGTAAAACAACAGCAACGGCGTTTTCGACCAGATATGATGGATACAATTGAGGCAGAAGTCAAAAAGTTGATCACATGTGGCTTCGTTCGTGAAGAATAACACCCGGACTGGGTTGCTAATATTGTTCCTGTTATGAAAGAATGGAAAGGTCCGAGTTTGCATAGATTTTCGAGATCTTAATGCAGCTTGTCCAAAGGATGAATTTCCACTTCTGATTACCGATGTCATGATAGACAATACATGCAGTTTTGAACGCATGTCTTTCATGGATGGATTCTCAGGATACAATCAAATTAAGATGCATCCAGAAGATGAGAAGCATACTGCTTTTCGTATACCTCTTTGTTGACACAAATTCACAGTCAACCAAATATTGATAACATTGACTAAATAATACTTATGATAATTCAATACGACACACGACGACTACATCCAGCTCAAGCCAGACGACAGCTCAGTTTCTGCAAATGCAAGTCATTTTTGAGTCTGTACTTTTATATTTATTGAGTCTAGACTGTTGTAAGCTGAGTTGTGCTGAGCTCTTGAGACTTGACCTATAACCTATCCAAAATCCATAAAGCTCCACATCAAAAAATAAGCCCATTGGACCTTAAGACCCATTATGTGCTCTGGAGACAGAGTTCGGGTCGAACTCTGCCTCCACACAGAGTTCGGGCCGAACTCTGCCTCCACACAGAGTTCGGGCCGAACTCTGTCCCCTAAAAATCAGTACCCTAATTTTTAGGGTTGGCTGGTTGCTAGTTGTCCAACGGCCAAATTTTTGAAAATTTCTACCAGAATTTTGGCCGAATTCTGCCTGCTAAAACCCTATAAATAGGCCAAGAATTCTCTCATTTTTATTCATCCCATCTTCTCTTCTCTTCTCTCTAAAAGCTCAATATATGCCAGACCCTTCTTCATCTACTAGCCACAAGCTTCCTAAGTCTCGAGTGCTCAGCATCTCTCAGTTAGGAGTCTTGTGCAAGAGTTCAAGAGTTCAAGAAGTCGCTTGAAAAATTCCAAGCATCGCCACTGCTATCCTTTGTAAGAAGTTGACATGCTCTTCTGAAGAAAAGGCACGGGTGTAACTACTATTTCACAAATAGTGGATTTAATCCTGAGCTAGAGTTCTCAGGCCTGGACTAGTCCTCCACGAGGGAAACCAGGTTAAAATCGGCTGTGTTTGCATATGCTTTCTTGCTCCTTATTTATTTTCGCATTTACTCTGATTAGTTTTTCTTGTGAAAGAGTTTAAATTTTTTTTATTGGCTATTTTCGCTATAAACTCTATTCACCCCCCTTTAGAGTTGCCATCTGCTTTTCACTCTTGGGGTTTACTGCTATACGGTTATGCCGTTTGGTCTTAAAAACGCCGGTGCCACGTATCAACGGGCTATGAGCAACATCTTTCAAGAACATCTACGAAAGACAGTTGAATGTTATGTAGATGACATTGCTGTTAAGAGTCGATCAAAAGATGATCACATTCAAGACTTGAAGACAGTATTTGAATTGATGCGCCAACATCAATTGAAAATGAACCCTACTAAGTCTTTCTTAGGGGTTTCCAGTGGCAAGTTTTTAGATTTGTCATTACTTCTCAGGGTATCCATGTTGATCCTGATAAGGTTAAAGCAATTCTTGAAATACGTCCTCCTCGTAATTTGAAAGAACTCCGTGGCTTTCAGGGTCGCATTGCTTATATTAGGAGGTTCATATCTAATCTCTTGGGAGATGTCGATCTTTCTCCCGTCTATTAAAGAAGGGTGTATCATTTGTTTGGGATAAAGCGTGTCAAAAGCCTTCAATGACATCAAGCAATACCTTACAAATCCACCTGTTCTGGTACCTCCAGTGGTAGGAAGACCATTTTTGCTATATGTTCGAGCCTTGGATCATTCACTTGGTGCTCTTCTTGCACAAAAAAGTAATATGGGGCATGAACAAGCAATTTATTATCTTAGCCGAATGATGGTCGGAGCAGAACACAGGTATACTCCTGTAGAAAAGGAATGTCTGGCCTTGGTTTTTGTGTCCAAAAGACGACATTATGTGACAGGATAGACTATTCATGTCATTCCAGAATAAATCCCATTCGGGTATTGATGAGAATCGAGCATTCTTAACTCTAGGTTAGCTACCTGGGCGATGTTGCTCACTCCTTATGATATGGTTTATATACCTTAAAAATCAGTGAAGGGTCAAGCATTAGCTGATTTCTTAGCTGCTCATCCTATACCTGAAACATCAAAGCTATATGACATTCCAGATGAAGTCGTGGATTGCAACATGACTTTGAAGAATGATATCTGGCAATTATATTTTGATGAGCATCACGGTTGGACCTAAGGGTAATATTGTCTCTGGAGTAGGAATCGTCTTGGTTTCTCCTGATAAAATGGTCATATACCGTGCTATTCTCTCAATGAGCCATGCTCTAATAATGTCAGAATATAATGCTTTGTTGATTGGTCTCCAAGTAGCAAAACAATTGGATATTGAGTTCCTAAAGCTTATGGAGATTCTCAACTGATTGTTAATCAAGTTAGAGGGACTTATGAAGTCAGAAATCCTGATCTCATCCCTTACCATCAAGTGGTAATCGAGTTGGTCCTTTCATTCAAAGGATTCTTCATCGAATTCGTACCACATTCTCAGAATGTGGAAGCTGATGCTCTTGCTAGCTTAGCTGCAGACTTGGCTGTTCCAATTCGGAGACAAAATATAATTACTTTGTTGGACCGAGACTTATTCTGTGTCAAGAATAATTTATATATTGAACAGAGTTATACTAGAGTCAAGCTCCGAGCAGAGGGATTGGAGAACTCCATTCATTGATTATGCGGTTCATAGGATTTTACCTGAAGATCCAAAAGAAGCTGCATCAATTAAGAGACGATCATTTCGATTCTATTATGATTCGTCTTTCATATGTTATATCGTCGTTCATATGATGGACTCTTGCTGTCTCTCAGAAAGTAAGCTAAACAGACATCCGTGAGGCTCATGATGGTGTCTGTGGTGCTCATCAACCAGGTCCAAAGTTACAAGATCGTATTCGAAGAATGGGATATTATTGGCCTTCCATGATAGCAGATGCGTGGATTACGCCAAAGGTGTAAAGCATGTCAATTCATGCTGACTTTATTTACCAACCTTCTGAATTTTTACATCCTACAGCAGCTTCTTGGCCCTTCGAAGCTTGGGGTATGGATATCATTGTCCGATTAACCCTCCTTCTGTTAAAGGACATCGGTTTATATTGGCTATAAGATTACTTTTCCAAGGGCAAAGCAGTCCCCCTTACTGAAGTGAAAACATCTAATATGATTAGCTTCATCAAACACCATGTCATTTATCGTTTCGGGATTCCTCGACGGATAATTCATGACATGGACCATAATTTGCCAGTCAGGCATTTTATCGGTTCTGTGATAAGAATCGAATTCAAAATTTGGCTTCTACGGCTTATAATCTGCTAATGGTTTAGCCGAAGCTTTCAACAAGACGATCATCAAACTTCTCAAAAAGTTCGTCTCTTCTAATAAACGTGACTGGAATGAGAAACTTGGAGAATGTTTATGGGCTTATCGAACAACAGTCCGAACTCCTACTGGTTTTACACCATTTTTACTGGTTTATGATGTGAGGCTGTCCTTCCATTGGAAATTCAGATTCCATCTCTTCGAATAGCTATTGCTAATAGCTAACTATAGAGAATAATGATCGCTTACGACTCCAAGAACTTGAAGGATTGGACGAAAAGCGTCTTCAAGCACAACAGCATATTGAGCTATATCAAGCCCGTATATCTCGAACTTTCAATCGTAAAGTTAAAGAAGGGTATTCAAGGTCGGCGAGCTGGTATTAGCTGTTCGAAGACCGATGGTGATGACTCACAAAAGCAAAGGAAAATTCCAAGCAAAATGGGAAGGCCCTTATGTCATTGAGACTGTTTTCCAATGGCGCCTATCGGTTATCCAAGCCTAATGGAGATCTACTCATGATGCCGATCAATGGCAAATTTCTTAAGAAGTTATGTATAAAAAAAAGACAGAATGAAAATAAAATCTCCTTTATTATTTTTGTTCTGAATAAAAGATTAAGGACGAGGACCACCGCTTCCTTATTAAATACATAGTCGGCCAATGCATCGAAGGCATCGGTGCCTGAGTTCATAAAAAATTTGCAGGCAGCCATCTCAGTACTTCTTCCTCAGGAGTTTTCCTGGCTCTACTAAGAAAGCGAGGATGTCTTGTGGTGGCTTGGGCGTAGAAGAGCTTTCATCTATTTGGTTGGGTCTGACACAATTGGCTCAATGGGGCGCGCTCGATGACGTCCTCAACTTTCATGGAGACTTCATTCTTTTGCTGCACGTCCTTGGAAGACATTTTCGATAGAGAATGGAAATAAAGAATGAAATGTTACAAAGAGTTCTCACCTATTTATAGGAGAGATCTATTAACGAACGGTCTTGGAAATTGAAACAACTTTTCATTCCCGAAAAGACCTATCCATTCGTTACATCAGATTCATCCATTTTGTGGAATTGAATCGACTTTTTGTTTCCCAAAGATACGTTGGTTCATCCATTCTTTTATCAATATTGGCGTGTATTCTCTATGACACCTGTCTTCTTATTTCCCCAGCTACCAATGTTTGGATAAGCTGATTACTTGTCTCCTTGGAGAGAAATTTTAATCTTCTATCTTACCAGTTGGTATAAAAAGTTGGATTTATTATTTATCATGTTCTCATGACCTCTGAATAAATATTAAATCTGCTTGTATTCCTATCTATTATCCATTTACCTCTGAAGATATTAATCTAGTCTTCTTTGAGTTCTTACATGCTGTCATGTCCATATTACCTCTGATAGTATTGTATACTCTAAACAGAAAACAAGATTTCATTATCTATCATGTCCATATTACTCTGGATAGATACAATGTATTGAGTTTAAAAGACTTGTCATGTCCATATTACCTCTGATAAGTATTTTCTATCTCATACCTATTGTTTAAATTCCAAATAAATGATAGGATCACAAAACAAATATTTTATTCATTTCTTGTGGAAACACTACAAAATGGATAAGATAAAAGATGACAAGGAGCTCTTTTAAGGTGGAGCAGAAATCTTGAAGCAACTTCTGTAGTTCTTCTAGCCGCTTGTCACGAGAGCTCATAACTTTCTTAGTAGCTTCAGCACGTCGAGCTTCAGGAGTGCAATACAAGAAAGTCCAGCGAAGCTGATTATCAGATTATCCTTGGCTTCATCAAGGGTTCTGATGGTTGATTCAGCCCGAAGGCTTGTTCTTCTAAAATGGAGCTCTGAGTGAGGTACAGATTTCGAGCTTCGATCATCTGTTCTCTTCGGCCTTCAAGCGAGCCAACTCAGCCTCGACTCTTAGATTTTATCATTTTTATTCTGAATCTCTATGTTCAAAGCATCATAAGCTACTCTATGACCATGCAGTACGGGCTTTATTCCAGCCAAAAAGGCTTTCTCTTTAGCAACCTTCATACTATGTTCATGGAGAGCTTCATTATATGTGATCTCCCGAGCAAGATAATCAGCCGTTAAGGCGTCATATTCTTCCTGGATGAGACTTTCAACAGTCTCACTTGACAGCTTGAGATATTCTCTGATCGGCTGTTCAAGGCCCTCCATAATTTTCTCCAATGCTACAGCTCTCCAGCATCATTGAACATAGCAACGTTCCTGATGGTCAGAGCCATTGCCGCCTTCAAACTCTCATAACCAAGGCCCTTATTCAGGACCATTTTTATTAGGGTTGCCAGAGTTTTGTAAAAGGTTTCAGTATGAATCTCAACTAGGAGATTCATCTCTATGCTGGAGCTTGGTGGCAGTAATATAATAGATCTCTTCTTTGGAGACCAGAACAATGTTGTTGGTGTGACAACAGATGAGATGAAGTCGTTGCTGTTATTGCTGTCATGGCTAATTGATCCCTAGGAGCTTCAGGGATTATATCTCCAACACTTACAGATACCATTGGTGTGACAGCAAGCTGAATGGAGCTATTGTTGTTACTGCTGTCATAGCTAATTGGTTCCCAAGAGCTTCGGGAGCAATGTCTTCAATATTTGTTACTCCAGCCGTTTCTGGAGTTCTGGTGGCGGTAATATTGGTGGATGTAGTGACAATTGCGGGAGCTGGTTCAGGTTCTGGCATTGGTTTGTCAGAAATGGTACTGGATCAGTAGCAACAGCAGAAGATGTTATTACAACTTCTCCAGTTTCAGTTGGTGACTTAAGTATGCTTTCAGCATCTTCTTCAATTATTTGCGCCGCAGGATTTTCCATTGCTTCAGTTGTAGTGAATTCTTCTACAGCTGATTCTTTATTCAAATCTGGTTCTCCTCCAGCAGCTCCATCATCACCTACAACGAGGTCTACTGTAGTCTCTTCTTTGTGCTGGTCCTCAGCAGGAGAGGACATTTCAGGTTGTGCTTGTTGTACCTCTAATGATGGAGGACATTCTTCTTGAGGCTCTATCTCGGGTTTTTGTATTCCCTCCTCTTCAGCGTCTTCTTCTTCTGAAGAAGAAGTTTCCTCCTTAGATTCCTCATTTTCGTCATAGATATCTTCTTCTTGAGGAGGAGGAGCTACAGGCTTTGGTGTAATGATAATATCTACAAAATGAACAAAATAAGTTAATATACAAATCATGATACATAATTCCGTATAGGTTTTGTATAATACCTGGAATATGTCGTTTTGTTCAAGATATGAATCATAATCGCCATCCCAGTCATCATCATCGAAGTCGAGAGCTGGCTCGTCTGATGGAATACGGTCTCGATCAGCAGTGGATACAGCAGTAGCATCCCGTAACTTGTGCCTTGGTTGGCAAAGATAAATGGAGCGAGGAGCTAAGGTCCAGGAGACAAAAGTGTTACAGCTTTTGGTGCTACTACTGGTGGAGGGGCTGAAGATCCTTCTCCTGGATGGACTGAAAAAGAACCAACAAGATGATCCTCTTCAACCAAGGTGTCATCTTCTGGAGTGAGGGCCCTTGGTTTGGAAGGCCCTTTAGTGGTAGGCTTCTTCTTCTTCTCCGAGACTTCACCGGAAGAGTGGTAGCCGCGCTTTGCTTCCTTTTTGGGTTTTTCCAATAATTATTGGACCCGCTATTCCCCAGCTCCTCTGGGGATTACTTAAAATCATCTATAGCAGTAACATTATCAGGCACATCAGGAGTTATTCTGATGGGTTCTTCAATATTTCCCTCCTGGGCCCATCGAAGACTTCCTGGCATGATGTAGCCGTCCTCAAAAGAGCGAATAGATGTATAGAAACGAGCATATAAGAAGGATACGTAGCTGAGTTGTACTGGTGGCCGTAGATATTTTGAATCTGGCACCAGTACAGGCAGTGCTGAAATACCTCCATGCTCGAGCACCGTCAAGCAGTTTCCCATGGTGACGGAAACTGGTAGAGGGGTTACCAACATGAAGTTGGTCGTACCCAAATTGGCGAGCGAACCTACTGGGTAAGTATGGTTCGAAGGCACAATTATCTTCATTTCTGTACATTAGATGCGAGGGTCTAATGTACACTAGCCATCTGAAGACAGGTCTTGGTAATGAAGCTGTTCTTTCTACCTGTCTTCAAATTGCGCACCAAGGCAGTCGGCCGGAACTGGTGGCCTTGTACAAAAAAATTCCACCTGTGAGAATAATTCAATGCTGCTCGGGTGTCTGCCACCGTTATAACTCTCCATGTGGATTTGTAAAATTTTTGGAGGAAAATCTTCGCTTCATCCTCAGGGCCCGGTGGCAGCAAATTGCAATTGTGGTGTAGTAACCAACCCATCAGATAGGTGTATGGTAACTCCACCCTTGGAAAGTTATCTCGATGAGGAGCATTATTAATCAGCTCTTCACCGAAAGTCCGTAGACCTGCGTTTATTCGGCATACCATCGCCGACAAGGTTAATTCTGTGATTGAAACCAAACGTACTGCCGGCCATAGTACGGTTCGGTGAATTCTGTCCACGGTACTGATCCCTGGCACGACCCACCTTCGTAGCCATAGGGATAAGAAGCCTGCCAGTAAGGCCTTCTTTGATAGCTTCTGACTACCATGTCTCAGGTAGCTCAAAGTTTCAGTCCCCGCAGGGATATCTCCGGTTTTTGTAGACAGATATTGTCTCGAGACTTCTGCGAGGCCATTAATTCTTGAATTAAATCTGCAGGAATTATAGAGCAAGGTTTGATGGTCTGAGTCTTGTCTTCTCGGAACCTGCTCTTCTCCGTCTGGACACTGTATTTTCATGATAAAATAGTAAGTTGTCCATTTGGTTATATGCCAGATGTGATCCGGTTTCATACATGCTGGTGCAAATCAGATAATGGCACATAAGTTCTTCGTAGACTTGCACCAGTTCGGGGTTCTTCTCCCAAATTTCTGCTAATTCCCGATTGGAGGGAATATATTCTACATAGGGGAACTCGCCCATTGGCAGCTTCGAGATGAACTGCATCTCATGTAGGCCAGACCCATCTCGCCGTGTGGAGTTGCGAAAGTTCCTGTCGAACTCATATACAACTCCAATAAAGCCAGGAACAGGTTGTCGTTCGGTGGAATGCCATAACTGGTGAGGCCACCGCTTCATACAAGCCTATGTTGTCCAGTTCTGTTTCGAAATGCTTCATGACCCAGTTGCTGATTTGAATCCAATTACTGCTATAAGGGGTCAACCACCCTGTCAGCCTAGGGTTGGTCTGAGGATATAAGACTCCTTCCTTTATGAACTTATATTTATGAACATGGGTATCTGTACCGGCTGGATAAGAGAGGATCCTCGCTCGGTATAAGCCCAGGCAATAGTCCAGAGAATGGGATGACACCACCGCAAGGAGCGCTAATGTGGTAACCCATGTCATTTGCTCTCTCTCTTCTGAAGATGATTTTGCCTGGTTTGCCATAGCTGTTGGGAGTCAAATTCCAAGCATTTGACGGTGATGCGTAGCATGGACGAAAGCGGATAAAGGATAATCCCTGTCCATGTCAGGAGATACATCACCCTGTCTCAGATCTAAATACCCAAGGCTCCTTCTTGGGATGAGGCTGCGACTTGAAATCTATCGCATCCCCAAATAAGAAAGCGGCTTCAAAATTGTTGGTTGTCCAGTGACACCAACACCTCCCCGTCGATCATAGATAAGCATTCTATCTCCCTGGGCAGATATCAGCTGTGCTCTCGCTGCAGGATATTCGGGTCGATTGAGGAAATTTGACATGAGATAAATCCTCCAAATAATTCGAGCCCACCATGCCCGCTGATGAACCAAAAACCTCTTCAAGTGGGTGAGCTTGCAAATCTACTGACAAAAGGAAAAAGAGATCAAATTAGTTTGAGTAAAGACATTGACTTTTATGCTTGCTAAAGTTGATAAAAGTTTTTAAAGTCTTTGTTTTACAAAGTCTCTCGGTGATTGATAAATTTTACGCTACCATATGTTGATGTGACGTAATGTGTCTTTTACGCTGGTATGCATGAACATGAGCATAGTTAAGTTTTACGCTGGCACATTAGTTGTGGGTGTATTCAAGTTTTACGCTGACACGTATAACGTAGGCGTATTTCTTAACTTTTACGCTGACACGTATAACGTGGGCGTATTTCTTAACTTTACGCTGACACGTATAACGTGGGCGTATTTCTTCACTTTTACGCTGACACGTACAACGTGGGCGTATTTTGTTATTTCAGTTTTTTACGCTAACACGTATGACGTGGGCGTAAGAACTGAAGGTTCGAGTTATCTTCTTCTTCCCAGACGAGTATTTCCAACCGAAGAATAGGGTTTTACCCATCATAGGCGGAGCTACGGCTGGGTTGGGCTGTCGTGGTGTTGATGACCGAATGGGAGTTTTTGCACGTTCGGCCGACGAATCGACGTCGGGTTTCTTCCCCTTGCTGCTGGCGGTGGATGATTTCTTGGGGGCCATCGGATCAAAGTGAGGTTTCGAAGAAAGAAAGGGCAAAGGGATTTGGGATTGCAAGAAGATGAGTAAAGTGTTTTCTCTCTCTGAAAAGACCTATTTATAGAGAAATTTAAATTGGTTCAAATTCTCTAAAATTTTGCTGACTGTTGGATATCCCTCTTTTTATGCTGACTGTTGGATATCCCGAATTCTACACGGATGACCAGTGGATATCCCAAACTTTACGCTGACTGGTCAAATCCTGAGTTTTTACGCTTCTGTTCAAAGTATTTCAAATGTTAAAAATATTTGAAAACTTTGAAGGGGGTCTTGTAGGAGCGTAAAAAATATGTGCTTCATAGACTGTGTCAAAGAGATAGAGTATTCCACTCAAAATGATCTATTTTACGCCAAGGACAGACTAATCATTTTACGCCAGGGTCAAGCCAGTAGTTTTTACGCCAGAGATAAGCTAACCACTTTACGCTGGACAAAGCTGTCAAGTCATGCATTTAATGCAAAGTCTGACATGAGGATTTACTGATAGCATACAACACAGAATTCGAAGGGATTTGTTTTACACAGAGACCAATGTTGTCGTTTAGTATGTGGATTTAGCTATTTTACGCTCACAATATGACTTCTTTTACGCATGGAGAAATATGAGTTTTTACGCTCAAAAGTTGACATGTGCATAAAGTTTATTTGGGCTACGTTTTACGCTCAAGGCTATTTTTAGCCACTTTACGTGGGAAGTCCATGTCAGGGCTATTTTACGCCTAGTCTACTACTTTACGCTCAGAGTATATTTGGGTTGTTGTTTACGCCATATCCTTCCTGACTACTTTGGAACGTCATTTGCTTACATGGCTTTCATACCACACATCTCGAAGAACGTGTGTACGTGCATCCTATTCTTATTGAAATAATGGGACACGTGTCAACGTATGCAGAGGATGACTTCAGTCATGGGTGGCAGTTATTAGCATAAAGACAAAACTTTTGCTGAGTTTTACGCACAGAAGGCCAAGTCTATAAATAGACTGAGATTTTCTCATAAACAGACACAGACAGAGAGAGAGAGACAAGAAGAGAATACATAGAGATCAGAACCCAAAGATTTTGATTCTCCGGAGCATTCTTCTTCAACTTTTCTTCAGAACAGAGTGAAGCAAAGTAGGAAAGCATTCGACCTCGCCATCAGTGCCCAAGTGCGTCGATACCTTTCTGGTGACATAGTTCTTCCGGTTGTTCATCTTCTAGCAGTAATCTTGATCATCGTATGGTCCAAGGAACAAAGTGATTGACTTCAGATCAGACTTCCATAGCAATACTTTCCAGAACAATTTGTACTATTTGTACTTTTTTTTTTTTTTTCAAAAGCCAATTTCAGGCCTTTTGTTAAGTGAAACACCCGGGGCCTTGATATTGTTCTCCTGGAACAGTCTGGGCCTGCTTTTGGTTTTCCTGAAGCCAAGACTGATGGCGTAGCCCAGGCTGGTACTGAGCAAGTCGAAGGTACGAAGTTACAACTCTTTCGCATTTTTTTCTTTTTTGTTATGATATATTATATTTCTTGTGGTTCGGCTTCTTGTCAGGTATTCTTTCCTGGAGTGGAAGAAATTCTCCAAGCCTCCTCTCCGACGACCTCCATTGAAGATGACGAGATGTCCCAGGAAGTCGTCAAAGCTTTCTACTCTGTGCTGAAAGTAAAGCTTCCTGGAGTCCTGAATCGGAATGCTGCCTTTGGCCCTGTGAAGGCTGTTGCCGAATGCCAAGTGGCGGCCCTCGAGAGCATTGCCGACTATGAAGAGCGGGCTAATACTCTGAGAAAAGTTTTGAATGACCTGGAGGGTCAGGTGGCCAGATGTAACACCCACTTTTCTAAAGTGAGGGTAATTTTAAATTTTGTAAAAGTTTATTATTTAATAATAGAATTTATGATTTAAAGGATTTTTTAATTAATTTAATACTATTTAAAATTGGTGAATTATAATTTTGATGTGCTAGCGAGTGAACCCTAGAATTGTTGAGCCTAGAGACTAACCATGACCATGGGGGCCTAACCATGTGATTAGAATGACTATTTACAACTTTTTAGGCTAAGGGTATTTTGGTCATTTGTGACTTTTAAATTATTTAGGATTTTAATTAATTGGTGAATTTTAGATATTTTAATAATTTTAAATTAATGTATTGTGATTTTGGTCATTTTTATATTTTAATATTTTGGGAATTTTTATATTTAATATTGATTTTACGGGATTTGTTTAGTCGGGTTTGAGTTTCGTTTTGTTTCGACTTGTGTTAGTGAACCAGGTAGCTTAGACTGTAAACGGGATCCCAAGATTAGTTAGTTATGGCACACAAACTCCACTAATTATGTTAGTGAGTGTAGACTAATCCCACTTGTTAGATTGGTTAAGTTAGAGGCTTAAATTTAACCCTTTTGATCCCAAACTTGAACCTAACTTAAAATTAACCAAGAGGACTAGTTGAGGCCTTATTGGGCTTTCCCCCATGGCCCAAATAGGGTTTAATGGCAGCCACTATAGATAGGTTAGTCTTCCTTCCTTTTATTTCATTCCATCTTGCCTTTTTTCCTTCACAAAGTGTTTTTTCCAAATTAGAGAGCTTCCCTCTTTGATTTGATCTCCAAATCCTTACATCCCTCCACCAAAACTTCCATCCAACCTTTTCATACTACCAATGGAGGGTTCTAGCAAAGATTTAGAGCAAAGTGTAAGAAGGAGTGTCCTTTTTGGAAGATCTTCGTGTCGGAGCCGTGTCCTTGGGAGTATCATTGGGATTCCACTCCCAATAGGTAAAACCAACACTCTAAATTGATTTTCTATACATATTAGTTAGTTTTGAAACCATAGGATCCCCCCCTTGCATGTACCCCATTTAGATTCAAATTTGAGGCCATTTGGAGCTCTCTTGAGGATTTTAGATATGTGTCTTGTGTCCTACTTGATAGATCCCAAATTAGGACACCCCATGTGTATGTATATATGATAATAGTTCAAATAGATATTTAAATTCAGTTTTAGAATGGTTAGAGAGTGGATTGATCTTAGTTAAGATGGTTAGATTGAGTTTCATTTGGATACCTATGTTGGTATCCAAGTATCTTGGCCTACATGTGTTTTTTTGTCCAAAATAACTCAAATTTGTCATAATATTCATCCATATTTTATTAACCAAAGCAACTTAAAAATGTCATAACTTTTAGCTTAGAACTCTGATTAATCTCCCGTTTTTTAAAAGAACCGTATCGAAGTTAGATTTCCAAATATATACTTTAATAAGCCAAAATCATTCTGGAACTTTCTGTAAAACTATTTGAGTGTCAGCTGTCCGAAAGATAAACGCGTTTCGGTATTTTCGCGATTTCGGGAGCTTCCGGACACGAAAATGTGATCCTTTGAAGTTTCAAAAAGTTAACATGAAGGGCTATGACATACTTTAATCTTAGAATTTAGTGAAGGCCCAATTGGTACAGTATTGGTTTAATTAGAAGAGTGACTATACGACATAGGCATTTTGTGTAACCTATGAGCCTATGTAGTATGGATATTAAATAAATGTAGAGTATGTAATGCATGATATGTTAGATGAATTAAATGATATATATGATGTATATCTTTATGTTAATGTATATATATATTTTAATACAAGCATGTAGGAATGCAATCAATGTAATGTATGTAAGCAATGCATAAATGCATGAATGAAATTTTTTTTTTTTTATGCATGAAAGTATATAATGAATGCTAGATATGAATGCAAGGTATACATATAATGATAGATATGAATGCATAATGTATACATAATGTAATACAATATATAATGATAGCATGTATGGTAATGTAGAATATATGATGCAAGCATGTATATGTCCACTGTTTTCCCTTTTCCTTATATTTTCCTTCCCTTCCCTTTTCATTTCAGTTTCCCCCCTTTTTCCCTTCTATTTTTACATGTTGTATACAATGTATATAATGTATAGATGTATGTAAGTATGTAATATGCATGAATGACATGTATGTAATAAAAATAAGTATATGTATGCAACTTAATGATATGTGAATGGATATAATGCCTGAACTGAAGTATGCATGTATATGGGATATGAATGAATGATATATATATATATATATATTATATATATATTATATATAATATATATATATATATATGTGTGTGTGTGTGTGTGTGTGTGTGTGTTAAGGTAATGTAATGTATGTATTCACATATATTTTGAGTTAAATATATGAGTTTGTATGCATATATTATATATATGCATGTATGCAGGAATGAATGTAATATAATGTAGAGTATGCATATATGAATATAATGTATGCAAGTATATAATGTATTCAAATATGTATGTATGCATCTATGTATGTATGTATAGGTGCATGAATGAATGCAAATATGCATATAAGATATGTATGTAGGCATGTATGTAATGTATGTATGTATGTATACATGATATATTTGTATGCATGTATGCAATGTAAGTATGTATGTATGCATTTCTATAAACTGAGTTAACCTATAACCTTTTACACACACACATTCATACACCCTTTGACACCATGTATTCCATGTCACATACACCTACCTATCACTAAATCTGAGAACATTAACACATATCCTTTTACACACATGCCAAACACACACACATACACACACACACACACACCACACACACACACACACACACACACACACACTTACTCTTTTACCTCTCATTCTCTCTCTCTCTCTATATATATATATATGTATGTGATTATATATATAGCTTTCCTATATATATCTATGTATATGAATATGTGAATGTGAATAATATATATACATTATATGACTAAGTTTGTGTGCCTTGTTAGCTTATGGTTTAGTTTTGTGCTTGGTTTAGCAAGTGACTTAGGATATGAGTTAGTAGCTATCTTGGATACTTGATTTACATAGACTTAGTTTGTTTAGACCTAGAATTGACTAACCTCGACTAGTTGACCATTGTTGACCCAACCCTAGCTAGTTTGACCACAGTTGACTAGAGTTGACCTAGTTTGACTTTATAGTTGACCAAGAGTTGACTTTGATCTAGATTGACTTAGACTCATGTAGATTGCATTATAATTTCAATTACCATATAAATTGAACTCTTTATAACCTGTGTTGCTCTAACTAGGACTTTGTGACCCCAGTTGGCCATCTTTATATATCAGCTGTTCAGGTTATCAGGCGAGTACATTCTCTGACCGTTTCATATTTGATAGGATTTACATTTATACTCTAGATTACTTTACTTGATACTATCACATTGTTAACACGAATTGGTACTATATGGATCCCTTCATGAGATGTTATCCCCCTCAGGAGCATCGGGTTACAGTATATCATGTGCGTTTCACTTTTATCATGTATTCCGGTGCTTTCACCATTCATGTGCACTCTTGTGATTCATGTACTCTCATGTTCACAGAGCCCCCATGTATACATTCATGTGCACCCATTTATGGGTCTTCATGTGATATCATGTGCAATAACATAACCTGTCTGGATCCTTGTGTATTGATTGGGGTACAGAAGAGTATAAATGGTCATGTGAACAATTCCAAAGTAGTATACTCATGTACAAACTCTTAGATTACTCATGTGCAAATTTAAGCCGTTCACATGTCTATCTTGTACTCTACATCACTAGCCACTGTTAGTTCTTTGCTTATAGTAGATATTTCTTTACAGTAATCTCTTTTACTTCATATATTTCTAACGTTTCATGTATCTTACTCTATAGCATATTTATATATCCTGTCATATTATGAACTGCGTGAGATGTATTGTGCTCGCTTCCATCTTGACTGGACCTGTTGATAAATTTTACAGATAGCTTGGAGGTTACCTGCTAGCCTAGAGGAGACACAATAGAGGTTGGAGTAGATGGCTAGAGTTTTTCTTATTTTATTTTTAGTTGTCTTGAGTTGTATTTATTTTATGAATGTTTGAGTTGGTGTTGATAACACCGAGATTTATTTTTCTTTGTTGTACTTCTCTTGTGGATTCATAGTTGTCTTATCGTGCTACTTCTAGTTTTGGTGATTGAGTTGTATCCTGCTGTAATTGTCCTTCGTACGAAGAGTATATCATATTGTATTTAGTTTTAATTGTGACCTAGAACAACGTTCTACCGTCGACACTGCGGCGTAGGGTGGACGTGCCCACTTCTCGTGCCCTACACTGGGTGCGGGTCGTGACACCAGATTTTGGTATGCCAAACAACGGAGCCCGACGTCGCTGTTCCATACAGAAGACGAGGCTTTGATCACGGCTCTCGCAGAGGAGAAGGCTACTTTCCAGGCGAGAAAAGATGCCCTCGTTCGAGAAATCAGCGAATTGGCTAATCAGTATGGTCAGTTCAATGCTACAAGTGAGGCACGTGCTGCCTCGAAGAATAAACTGGCTGCATAGATTACCGAAAAGTATATCACATCGTGTAGATCAAAAACGAGATCGCTCAACTGGAAGCCAACTTGAGAACAACAACATCTGAGTAGGAGGACTACTTGGCTCAGGCTGCGATGACTGCCACCACTTTCGCCCAATTGAAGGAACAGCTGGTGAAGTTGGAGGGAGAGCACATGAGTATGATCCTTTTTGAAGATGAAACTACTCGTCAAGAAGAGGCACGCCGTCGAGCTACCGCGAAGTTTGAAGCCGGAATCGCGGCTCTAAGGGACAATATCAATTGCCTATGTATCCCTTAGATTTTTTTTTGTAACTATTTTTTTCCAGCCATCTCGGCTCTTGTACCCCTTTTCCCACGTCTATTGATCGACGTTCAAAATAAAGAACAAACAATCTTTTCAAAATAAATGTAGTTCTGCGAAATATCGGAATTAGAGGTATTGTGGACGTAGTAATAATATTTTTGGTGGGTATTCCGTAGAAGAATTTGATGTGGACCTATTATCCGTTTCATATTTAATTTTTTTTGAATATAGATAATAAGTTGAACGAAGCTGCTAAAAGAGGTAATATGGACGTAATAGCAGAGGATGTTCTATATCTGACCAGAGGTAATATGGACATGGAAAGATGTATAACATTAGGTAGGGGTGGATAATTCAGAGGTAATATGGTCGTGATTATCCTTGATGAATACTTTTCTCAGAGGTTATATGTGTAGAGCCTAAAAATTAAGTTGTACCCTGAACATACTAATCAGTGATCAAGTTGCACCACTGATATGAAGCTCAGGGAACAGATTGCGCCGCTGAACAGGTTGCGCCACATATTAAACTGCGTCCAGTCTTATTGCACCAAAATCAACGTGGCGTCTGATACTTAATGGCCATCATTACCTGACAATACTGACAACTGACAACACAGTGAACGAGAAAAATCTCTTCGAATCCCGTAAATTGTGCTGCTCAAGGGGAGTTGGTAGACAGCTGTCCTGTACGCTGCGCCTAGGCACAATCCAGACAAAATCTTTAGTTGTGCCTAGGCACAATCTGAATGACTTCTGCTCAAAAGCTGCCACGTGTCTAGGCGCGGCTCAATCAGGCGCAGTTGACCGAAGCTCGCACAACCTGATGAAGTTGAGACAACTTACATTCTAACGCAGGATGACGTGGCGCACATGCCACTAATCTCTTAAGACGTGTCTACTATCCTGTACACGACCATGCGCATCTCAATCACATGATGCCATGCATTTAAATATAGTTAGTACACGACTTAACAACTGAATGAAAGTTGGCACAACAGGAGGTTGGCGCAACCCAATGTGGCGCAATCCAGCCTCACGCACATCAGAATAACTGCTAAAACAGTTATTTCTTGAACTCTATAAATAGGGTTTCCAATCATTGTGAAATTATCAGATACATACGTACAGAGATCAAGAACTCTTGCAAAATTGCTGCTGCATTCTCAAGAGGCTACAGTCTTCAAGTTCACATAGTCCAAGGGATAAAGTGATTATCTTCTGATCAGATTCCTACAGTTGTACTTCCCCAGAATTAATTGTAGTACTATTCTTTTTCAAGTTTGGAATAAACTTTTTATTTTTTGCAAACAAAATGGCGACTCTGCTGGGGACGACTTTCTCCTCCGATGAGAAGGTGACAACTCAATGTGACACTGCGTCGACCGGCAAGACGCAGAAGACTCTGGTTGTTCAAGTCAACCAGACAGCCTATAAAGATATGATTAGCACCAAGAGCAACAAGCGTACAGCGGCTATTGCCAAGAACAGGACTGTGTAGGCTCCTAAATCTTCCATGGTCACTGTTGCCCAGGTGCAACCTGAGTGTTCAGTGGTCAAGACACAATCTGTCTCGGCGGCTCAGGCACAACTTGCTTCTGTTGCCCATGCGCAACCTATTCATCCTGCTGCCCACGTGCAGTCTACTACTCTCTTTGCTGCCAAGGCGCAGCCTTTTTAAGCCATTGTTGAGGTGCAGTCTACCCATGTTGCTGCCAAGGCATTATTAGTAGCCCGTAGGACTATGGCGCAACCCAAGCAATCAGCACCTCAGGCGCAGTCTGCTACTTTGGCGCAACTCAAGGGAACTAGTCTTTTGGCTATTTCCTCTTCTAATTCTCAAGTTCTGGACTTGAAGAATCAATGTTTTAGTGTCAACACTAGATAGAACAAAAGGAAGAGTCCTTTGACACTTCCTCAATTGGCAATCTGTGACTAAAATGGTCTCACAACAGAACAAAGGGAAACGCTTCTTAGCTGACCCTCTACAAAATAAAGGAAAGCACCCTTTGGTCTTTTTTCAAACTTTCCTGGTCTATAACTCAGAGGAATATATGTCAGATTCTATTCCTTTAAACAGAGGTCTTCGGATCTCTGATATTAGAAAGAATACTGACCAAAGAGGTATCTTACCTACCTCTGTGGGGTCTGGTCAAGATCTTCCAACCTTGCAAATTTCAAGATCCAAGCAAGAAAAATTGAGGGTATCATAAACAGAGACACCTGGAGCAGAATTTTTTGATTTATGCGCTTATCTTAATAGGCGTCAACCAATATCAACTTTGGCGAAACGAAAGAACCCTATGCCAAATGCCAATCTGTACCAAAAGCCAAAGTTTGAAAAGAAAGACCCAACCACCTATGCTAATGAGTTGAGTACATCTTTGTACACTCAGGAAACTAAACATCTGAAGAATAGGAGACACGTTCCTAACATCATTAAGGAATATGTTCCTCCGACTTCTTCTCGTCCTGTAGTTGTAACTGATCTGCGGCAACGTCTTACACAAAGACGGGAAATTACAGGGATGTATCCCTCATCTCCAAATCGTAATCCAGATCGTCACTGCCTTCATAAAGTCATCATCAATTGTTGTTGCCAATCGGCTCGACGATCTGTCTTCGATCGTCTGAACTATGCTTCAACTCCTGAACATATAATAGAAGACGAAGATGAGCTATTATATGCTTCTGTCAATATGACTTCTCAAGGCACTGGGGGTGGGAAACGTCCAAGACGTAATGCATCCCGTAATCCTAGTCATCAATACTTAGATCGGATCCATACATCCAATGAAGGTGTCTTTCAATACATTAGATCGAGGAATCGACATTTGAACCAAGGTGTCTTTAATCAAGAAGATCTTCCCATCACTCATGTAGGATAAGACTCTTTCTCAATTTTTGATGCAGATAGTGAAAGTTCTGAACAAACTATCTCATCAATAGTAGCAAGAGAAGTGACGGCATATGCCGTTACGGAAGATCAAGATGCTTCTAGTTCAGCCAATCAAGAACAACGAATTGCTGCACTAGAAGACAAATTAAAGACCATGACAGAGATGGTCGCAAGCATGCATACTATAATCGTGGCTCAACATACAGTGCCACCAGTTATAAACTCTGCTACAAATCCAGAGCTTATAGCATCTTCCGTACCTGTTAGTCTGGGGGTACCACCTCCTCAGGTTGCTTCAGTACCAATTCAAGCTGATCCCAGTTAGTCTGGTGCTGGGGTGGTAATTATCACGCTGTTCCGCCTCCAAACACTTCTAACCAGCCCACCAATTCTCAAACATCAGGGGATGCAAATGAGGCTGTAAAAATTCTGCGCACTCAGTTTGAGGCCTTCAAGCAGAAGGATGACCTACAAAGATCGGGCATAAAGCAACTATATCCTACAGAGTGGAAGGAGGTTCCATTTCCTCCTAAATATAAGCTCCCAACCATCATACTATTTGATGGCAGCACTTCTCCAAGTCAGTACATCAATCACTTTGAAGTGATGACTGATCAATTACAGCCAAATGATGCTCTCCTTACCAGAGTGTTCGTCGGTTGTTTAGCTGGCGCAGCATACGACTGGTATTGTAGCCTGCCTGATGGCTGCATCACTTTTTTTGCTGGTTTCAAACAAATATTCTTGGAACGATTCTACAAAGGAGTCAATAACATGACGATGTCTTCCCTTATTAAGATTAAACAGAGGCATAATGAATACACAGAGAGTTTCATTAAAAGATTCCGCCGAGAGGCACTCAAAATGCCTTTAGGAACTCCATCTGCTGTAACAATAGACACTTACAAATCAAACTTATTGCCTATTATCAGTATATGGACAGGATCTACACAATTACATGATTGGCCTTCTTTTATTGTCAATGCCAAAGCAGCCGAGGTCAGTACCAAAAAGTTCAAGCAGTTAGGAGTCCAAATGACTCATTCTAACCAAGATGAAAATTCTACATCGGGGGTAGTAATTGCCAGAATAAATGCAAGATTAAAGAAATATTGGCCATCAATCTTAAAGGCAAGGAGTCTCTGGCTGTCAATGTTACTTAGACGACATCCACTCTATCAGCACCACTGCAGAAGACAACTCGTCCAAAAGAAGAGTACTCTTTTGATGAAGATGATGCTTTAAGCATCTTCGATTGCTTGATCAAAAGCAATAAGCTTCAGCTTCCAGAAGCAAAACGGCTAGAAGAAGTGGGTAAAATTGATCACCCTAAATACTGTGTTTATCACAGATTTATAGGGAATCCAACCAGAGCATGTTATGTGCTCAAGGGTAAAAATCTAAGAGTTGGTCAACTCTGGAGCAATTACTCTGCAACAGGACGAGAAAACGATGATTGCTAATGTGGTTTCTCAATAATTTGGTGATTTTTCACCACAACTTGTACAAGATGGTGTTGTCTCCATTCCAAGAACCACTCTTGAGATCGTGAATCTCTCACCTTCTCAAAATGAAGGTCTTGTTCCGCTGTCAACTGACGGAGGAGAGATTATGTAGATTCACCCAGATCTGGTAGCAGAATTTGAAACGTCTTCCTCTTCTAAGCAAAAGAAGCATTCCAGATCTAAATCTAAGAACTGCAATATGGTATCCTTTGAACCAGTAACAGAAGAAGAAATTCTAATGGGTACTAGATCAGGGAAACCCTATCTTCGGGAGTATTCCGAAAATCAAGAGAACCCTGCTCCATCTCCTGATGTTCCTCCTTCATCATCTTCTCCTATTGAGAATACACCATCCACATCCTTGCCGGTGGTCGAACCATCTCCTCCTAAACCAACATCAGTAGACAACGGGAAGCAACCTGTTCGCTTTGACAAAGCACAAAAGAAGTCCTCATCTCTTGGACTTGAAAAGCCTTACAATTTTGATATATTGGCTTAATTTGCCAATACTCCACCAAGATTGTCAATCTTTGAACTATTACGTCTCTCAAAAGAGACTCGAGAGACGTTAAGTGAAGCCTTGATGCAGGCTGACGCTTATCTTACTCTTCTCAAGAAACCTAAAAAGGAGCCAGTAAGCTGTGCACATTGTCATAGTGTATTTGAATTAATGCCCAATATCACTTTTACACAAGATGACATGTTGTTAGAAGACAATCGTCATGATCGTCCTCTCTATTTCACGGGGTATGTGGACACCATGAAAGTCGATCGTATTCTGATTGACCCAGGGTCTGCACTTAGCATTATGTCGTAGTCTTTACTGGATGCTTTGAAGATCCCAGTGCATAACCTTTCTACGACTATCACTACCATCCTTGGGTTTAATCAAGGAAGAAGTGAACCTTTGGAGAAAATACGCCTAAAACTTCAAATTGGCAATCTTCGTACAAAGGTAACTTTCTATGTTATTGACAATCATGGCTCATACAATGCTTTGTTGGGAAGGCCATTCCTCCATGAACACAATATTGTACCCTCTATGCTACACCAATGTTTCAAATATGTAGATGGTAATGGAGAAGTCCAGAAAGAGGTTGCAGATCTGAATCCTTTCAAAGGGGTTGAAGCATACTGCAACGATTCTCGCATGAACAAGGAAGAATTCATGAAGGTAGTACTAGCAATGGATACGGATAAAGAACAGAAGAGTGTGCCAAATGATACTCTGGTGATTCCCATTAAAGGATGCACCTTATGTCCTCAGTCTTCCAAACCACTGACTATCTATCTTCCTTCCCATGAAAAGCAGTCCAAGGGTGATAGTCGGGAACAAAGGGAGCTCACCTCTTCTGAGCCACTTGTAATTGATCTTCGTCGCAAGAAGCTCCCTCCTCCTTCTCGTTCTTCTTCTCCCCCTCTTGTCATCAATCGGACTAAGCCTGCTAAGGCTAAAGTCCCTGTTGTAAATGATGGTGTAAAAATCAATAAAGCATCTCCTTTGCAGTATACTGATGTCTTTTTCTATACTCAGTGTTATTTGGATATGCTAGATAACTTTAAACTACTTACAATAGAAGTCGTATCATCTCTGCGAAATGTGGTATCATTGGATTCAATACAAGAGTCGTACTTCTTAGTATCGTCTCGAAAGAAAGATGAAAAGCCTATATTCTTCAAAAAAATAGAGGAATCAAAAATCATGCTCTATAATGATAATAGAGATGATACAGGAAGGCTACAATTATGATGCTATAGTCCACAATCCAAAGCCATCATCCATAAAATGGGCTATGATTTCAGAACAGGCCTCAACAATGGTAAAGGAAGGCGAACTCCTCTTCGTATTGCTGTTCCAAAAGAAAAATCACAACAATACTAGAGTAAATCGATACGGGGCTTAGGTTATGCTTCACCTCTTCCGACTCCAGAACCTTCTGAATCTGATGAAGAAGAACGATCTAATTCTTCTGATTCTATCTCGTGGGATTCCGATACCAGCATTGGTCATGTTCATCGGATAACAATATCTTCTAACATGGTGTCCACCGAATTCTCTGAAGAAGATGAAGATGACATTGAAGAAGCTCCTGAAGTGGACCCTTGGGCACAACAGATGGACAATCAGTGGGAACTTTGTTTTGTCAACGAGAGCCATCAACTGAAGATCAACTAGTCCAGATCGATATTGGAGAAGAGGGTGTATCACGACCAATCTTCATTAGCAAAAATCTTCCAGAGGATGATAAATAAGAGTTAATTCATCTTATTCGTGAATGTATTGATGTCTTCGCCTGGAGTTACGAAGATATGCCAGGATTAGATCCTCAAATTGTAACTCACAAGCTTAACATTCTGCCGAATGCCAAGCCGGTCAAATAACAACAATGGCGATTCAAGCCTGAAATGATGGATGCAATTGATGATGAAGTTAAAAAGCTTATAGCTTGAGGTTTTATCAGAGAAGAACAGCATCCTGACTGGGTAGCCAATGTTGTACCAGTTCTGAAGAAGACCGAAAAGATTTGAGTTTGCATAGACTTCCGGGATCTCAATGATGCTTGCCCTAAAGACGAGTTCCCTCTCCCAATTACTGATGTCATGATCGACAATACATGAGGATTCGAACGAATTTCTTTCATGGATGGGTTTTCTGGATATAATCAAATTCGGATGAATCCTGAAGATGAGAAACATACTTCATTTCGTACTCCTCAGGGTGTGTACTGTTATACGGTCATGCCGTTTGGTCTTAAGAACGTAGGTGCAACTTACCAGTGGGCTATGAGTACCATCTTTCGAGATCAACGAAAGACCGTCGAATGTTATGTTAACGATATTGCTGTTAAAAGTCGTCTCAAGGAAGATCACATTCAAGATTTAAGAACTATTTTCAATGTGCCAACATCTTTTCTTTGAAAACTGAAGTGACTGTTCATTCATTCACTTTCTTTGACTTATCATTCATCGGACATTTATTGTCTCTTGTTTTGAATAATATGAATTCACGTTCTCTACACCTCTGAATTTTAATTATTTATATCAGCAACTTGTAACGTCCTTTTTACCTCTGATAAAGTTGTCTATTGAAATAACAGTATTGCTAAACTTTATATTCTGCCACGTCCACATTACCTCTGAGCAGATATAATAAATATTGTTATTTTCTAAATCATGTCCAGTACCTCTGAATATATTTTCTATTCTATTACTTATATCTGTAGCAAGATATGCAACAAGTAATGGAACCACATAAAAGTTTTTACTATTTCTTTCTGTAAAAGAAAAAAAGAGTACATTGTAGAAAGAAACAACAAAATTTGCCCATTTTTACTCTGAAGGATAGATGATAAGTTCTGTAATTTGTTTCTTCAGAACTTAAATTCTTTCATCATGAGAATCTAGCACTCTTTGCCTAGCTTCAACTCGTCCTGATTCAGGATCAAATGATTGTAGAGCAGCAGTTCGACGTGTTAGCTCTTCATTCTTAAGACATTCAAATTCCTTCTTCTGATTCTTTAAAATCTCCACCTGATCAACAACAGATTGGTACAATTGATTTTTTTGTTCTATGTTTTGCTCAGTAGTTTGGAGTTCTGCCTGAAATTGAGCAATTTTGGCTTTTAGATCAGCAGCCTTTTTCTCTTCCTCTGTAGCCTTAGTCTTATGACTCTCAGCAACAACAGCTACATCAAAGATTTGAACGTCTAGCTCAGAGGACTGTCTAGTGAAAGCCAACAAGAATGTTTCAAAATCAGCTTTACTAATTTCTGCTTCTTGAACCATGGTTTCATATTCCATGTTTACTAGTGGTTCGATATCTCCTCTTTTCAGCTCCTTGTAGGCCTTGATTGAGCTCTCTAGCTCATCCAAAATATGTTCCAAAAATGAAGCTTGAGCTTCGTCTACTTGACTACGGATGCATTCGATCAAAAATGTAGTAGGAGTTCTAACGATACTAAAAGGGACATCCTCTCTCCCCATGACTCTATGAACTAGGGGTTCCAGAGATGTAAAGAAGACTCTTATGAAAGAGGTCACCACGAATTTGTTAGCTGCCAAGGCTCCTGGAGTGGCTACTATGTTTGTAGAAGTCTTCACAACCTTAGCAGATGGGGGTACTTCATCTGAAGCACTAATATGAGAAAAGCTTCCTTCCCCGGCTACAGTCCCAGTGGCCGCTTCTGCAAATCATATATGTTATAACATATAATATTAAAAAATACTATTTCAAATTGTTCATAGTAGAAAACTTACCTGAACTGAGTACATTATGAGGAGTCTCAGTAGCTTTAATTGTCTCGGACTGAAGCTTGAACAGAGTATCTGCAGACATGGTAGCCTGACTACTCCCTGCCCATGATTCAGTCGTAGGTGGCAGAGTTATTGGAGTTTAATTTACTAATTCAGTTGCCACCTTAGACACTTCAGGCGGCTCAGTGGTCGTGGGTTCATTAACTTCAGGAAGATTGACAGGTTCCTTATCATGAACCACATCCTCCTCGTTATCAGCAAGTGAAGGATCTTCATCAACTAGGATTTTTCGTGATGATGGTGCATTCGCGAAAGTTTGTTTTTCTTTGGTAATGTTGTCCCAATCTTCATCATAAGTTTCATTATCAAAATCGTAACCGTTCAATGCATCGATCACTGCCTCTCCTGAATGAGTAGATACTTGAGCTTGCGAAGTATCTTGTAGGGGTAGATTTTGCTTTAGAAAGGAAGCTTTTGGACTCACGGGAGTTGGGGAAGGAATTGTTATCCCTGCTACAGCCAGTAAATTGGCAGAAACATTTACTTTCATATTGGTGACAGGTGGATGGACAGCTGTTAGAGTAACCAGTACAAGGAAAAGCAATTTAGATATATCTCTGATAAAAATTAATAATGAGGATATTTCACAACTTTGATATTACCTTCTTGAGATGGTTCTTCTTCAGCAATGTTCAATTTTCTTCTAACTTCTTGGAGTATCGGTGCGTCTGGCAAGTGTAGAGTTGGAGGAGAAGAAGTGGACAGGAAGAGGAGGGGGAAGCAGCACAGCCGGCGGTATGACCTGGAGGAAGTACAGAGGTTTTGCTGGAGGTGCTGGCAATTTTCCCAGGATGGTGTTGAGGAGCAAGTGTAGAGTCGGCCGAAAGAAGCCACAGCTTCCTTCGGCCGACTCTACACTTGCTCCTCAACACCATCCTGGGAAAATTGCCAGCACCTCCAGCAAAACCTCTGTACTTCCTCCAGGTCATGCCGCCGGCTGTGCTGCTTCCCCCTCCTCTTCCTGCCCACTTCTTCTCTCCCGACTCTATACTTGAGCCATATGTGCCTGAGAAAGTCAAATAAGAAGAAGAGAATTAGGGAGGAGCAGATGGGTCCAGAGCATGGATGGAAGAGAACTAGAAAGCACTGAACCTTCCTGTTGTGAGAACTGTGAAGAGTGAGAAAGGAGGGGGGTCTTTGATTTTTGCGTTCATCATCATTAGAGGGAGCAGCACTGGAAAAGTTATGACGTTGGTAGCATGAGAGGGTAAAAATCTGTATCACAAGACTAACAGAATTACTATGTAATCATGTACTCACCAATAACCGGATGTAACTGGAGTCGTTAGGCCTATCATACAGTAATTGGTGGATCCGCTGGTATAGGCCGGATGTACTTAGTATCTAGTGTATCAGATTAGTATCGGTCTATCGGTTTGGTATAGGACGTATCAGATTGGTATTGGCCTTAACAAATTGGTATCGTCATATCCGATATGTACATGTATCGGCCGTATAGCTAGGATTTATATTGGCCTTATCGATTTGGTATCGGTCATATCCGATATGTATCGGCCATGTTGGATTAGTATAGACCATTTCAGATTAGTATCGTGAAAGGTTTAGTAACAACTGTACTTGGATTTCTCTCTTCTCGAGCTAGAATACCATTGCAAGAGAGTCACCAGATCGTGATTGGCCAGTTACAGTAACATACATGCTTCCTTTTCTATCAGGAAAAGCGAGATTGAAAAGGAAGTATGTTTGTTCTGTAACTGGCCAGCTACGCTCTCGTGACTCTCTTGCAATGGTAATCTAGCTCTAGAAGAGAGAAATCCAAGTACAGTTGTTACTAAACCTTCCACGATACTAATCCGAAATGGTCTATACTAATCCAACATGGCCGATACCTATCGGATATGACCAATACCAAATCGATAAGGCCAATACGAATCCTAGCTATACGGCCGATACATATCGGATAGGACGATACCAATTCGCTAAGACCAAAACCAACCGATACGGCCCATACCAAAATGATAGATCGATACTAATCCGATACGGTCAATACTTATAAGTACCTACGGTCCAGGAGGTTGATCCGCTAGTACATCCACGTACGATCAACGAAGTAACGATCAATTTCAATTTGGATGTGAAAATCTATATCGTAAGACAAACTAAACATAATCAGTTCTATTTCACATGCTTAATTGCCAAGTATGGGAACGAATGGCTCAGAACACAACCCAAAATTCATTCTAGCACACATTAGTGTGAATCATCTATGTTCTTTACATATGGTGTAGTATATGTTCTTATCGTATCTAGTATCTGAAGAATGTAACAGAATCAAGATGAACTCACATAATGTAATACTAAGACATCATCTACTACTATATAAGATATAGTGATAGGTTGTCATTTCATCATTGCCGAGGGATGAGGGTCAAAGGACAGTCAACTTTATCTACGGCTACATAGTTTCTGCCTTGCCAGTCGAATGGCTGCAGGGACTATGTCTTGATCACCATGTCGTAGTCCAATACAATCCAGAGATTGACATAGTACTAATTCATATATGTAGTCCAATACAAGTAGTCTAATACAAAAATAACCTAATACAAATAGTCCAATACAAATAAGTACTAATAGCTAATGAGAACCACGCAGCTCACGCAAACGCTCAGTGGTACGATCACGCAACCACCTCGAATAAGTGGGATCGATGACGGCAGGAGAGATGTAGTCTATTGCAAGTGCTGCATGAATAGAACTCCCGGTCTCACTAGCTATCGGTGCCACTTCCTCCTTAACAGTAGGTGGTGCCACCTCAGCATTCAGTGTTTCCCTCAAACGACGTGCCGCTCCTCGGGTCATGGGTGCCATCTGGTAAGATCGATATTCACAAATAATATAATTGTAACATAAGCAAGCTAACTAAAGGAACCATCAAGTCGTTTGAGTACATTTTTAAACGCAGATAAAAGACAGAATATTTAATTTTTTGCCAAGTGTGAGAACAGATGGCTCAGAATACAACCCAAAATTCATTCTAGTATACATTAGAGTGAATCATCTATGTTCTGTACATATGGTGTAGTATATGTTCTTATCGTATCTAGTATCTGAAGAATGTAACAGAATCAAGATGAACTCACATAATGTAATACTAAGACATCATCTACTACTATATAAGATATAGTGATAGGTTGTCATATTATCATTGTCGAGGGATGATGGTCGGAGGATAGTCAACTTTATCTACGGCTACATAGTTTCTGCCTCGCCAGTCGAATGGTTGCAGGGACTATGTCAGAGGACAGTCAACTTTATTAATAGTTATTTGTTTTTCGATACCAAAAAATCCGATACTCCGATCCGAAACCACCGATATTACCGATACCCCTGATCCGATACTCATAGGAATGGTCCGATACCGATTCCGATTCCGATACCCTACCCTCCCCCGATCCAATACTCATAGGATTGGTCCGATCCGAAACCACCGATAACCCCTCCCCCGATCCGATACCCGATCCGAAACCACCGATACTCATAGGAATGGTCCGATCGGTATCGGTATCGACCGATACTTTAATAAATTATTAATATTAATAATTTATTAATACCTATTTGTTTTTTGATACCAAATAATCCGATACTCCGATCCAAAACCACCGATATTACCGATACTCCCGATGCCGATACTCATAGGGATAGTCCGATACCGATACCGGGACATGCCAAACTGTATCAGTATCGGACAGTATCGGATCGGTATCGGTCAGTATCGGAGCGGGACATGCCAAACTATACCGATATCGGTCAGTATCGGTCCGATACCGATTCCGATTCCGATACCGATTCTGATACCCCCTTCCCCGATCCGATACTTATATGATTGGTCCGATCCCAAACCACCTATACCCCCTCCCCCGATCCGATACTCCGATTCGAAACCACAGATACTCATAGGAAGGGTCTGATCCGAAACCACCGATACTCCCCACCCCCCTTCCCTATCCCGCCGGACAGCAAACCCCCTCCCCTTTCTACACCCCTCCGACAGCAAACCCCCACCCTACCCCCTACCCCCCGACAGCAAACACCCCCCTCCCCTTCACCCTCCGACAGCAAACCCTAAACCCTACCCCTGTCCCCCGCCCCGCACCCAACACCATCCACCCCCCGTCCCCCTTACTCCCTCCATCACCGCCGGCTCCCGCGACAGCCGGCCCACCCCCCACCCGAAACCCTACCCCTGCCCCGAAACCCTAAACCCTACCCTGCCTCCCGCCCTCAACAACCTCCCCCCCTCCGTCCCCACTCCCCTCCACCCCGCCGGCCCCAGCGACAGCCGACCCCCCACCAACCCGAAACCCTATATGTTTTGCTAAACAGAGAGAGAGAGAGAGAGAGAGAGAGAGAGGGAGAGAGAGAGAGAGAGAGCATACCTGAGTGAGATATCCCGTCGGAGAGAGCTTCACCGAAGAATGTGACCCATCGGAGAGAGAGAGAGAGAGAGTCTTTTTTGGGGGGAATAAAAAATTCCTCCCCGTCGGTTCAATTTAAGTTAGGTTACAGTATTTAGCGACGGATTATCGACGAATATATCCATCGGTAGGTAGTCGCTAAATGCCCACTAGATTACCGACGGAACGTTCGTCGCTAGATAGACGCTAATTTAGCGTGCCATTTTTTTCCAGATTTTGCCGCCATAATGTACGATATATTAGCGATGGACATGAATCCGTCGCTAAAGTTCCGTCAAATGAGCGACGGATGTGCGATTGATTTTGACGCAAAAAATAAAAAAATTATCCATTGTTTTCTGACGGTAGCCCGTCATAAGGTAGTCGCGAGACCGTCGCTATGGCCGACGGATATGATCCATCGCTAATCTTTCGTCGCCAAATTACTGTATTTTAGTAGTGATTTCTGTTAGATGTACGGCATTGTTTTCCTTTAAGAAATATCTCGTCTCTTTTTCTTGCCTTAGGTTGGAAGGTTTTCTTGATAGCATTCCCGAATAAAAAGGCAGATTTTTTGTGGACTGTAGTATCCAAGCTCTGAAGGGGTTCACCACTCATCAAGTTCAAAAGAGTTTGATTATCTTGATCTATGAGTAGAGTTCTGCGTGCTTCAGGACAATCATATTGAGGGAAAGTGACATGAGACAAATTCTCTCTATACTCTGGGACGTTAAATGTTGAAGCAAACCTTTCTGCATTCGGGTCTTCCCTGAGATTAACTGCAAAGAGACATATGAACAAAAAAGTTTTAGAAGCAAAATAAAGATGTATGACTTCTAGAGTTACATAGACTCTCTGAGTTGTACTACGTGATATGTTGCACAAAACTTAGGTTGTGCAACAAACCAGGTTGCGCCACATGCCATGTTGTGCGAAACTCAAGTTGCGCAACACCTCAGGTTGTGCCGCATACTGAGTTGCGCCTCAAATTAAGTCGTGCAGTACGCAACAATATGCGCAACAGAACGAACAATGTTCAAAAAAAGGGCGACCACACCCTAAGAAGGGGTGGCACAAAGTTTGTGATACTCCACACTCTAAAAAAAGGGGCGCAAATCAATCATTGAGGAAATCATCGCTCATAAATCAAATCGGCTCGCCCTTAATCACCTTCCATTGCTGGGTTGGCTGTCTCTCGATGAGAAAAAGGCGACACATATTATGGCACATGGGCAGGCAGAACACGAGTTGAAAGGGTGGCGATGGCCTTTCCTTTGTCAGCAGCAGTCCTTTTGGGGGCCATGTCGTCAAGAAGATGGTCGAAAAAGAGGGTTACAAAAGTTATAAAAATTTTCTCAGAAGATTAAAAATGAAAGTAAAGAATCACAGTGGAGTAAACGGGGATTATTTATAGCCAGAAAGTCAGAATCCTAACAGTCATCCTGAATCGTGCATGATGAATCATAATTGGTCATAATAGATTGCACGAAACTGGCGCAACTTGACTCAGTCAAAATTTTTATAAATTCAAAGTATTTCAAAACTTTGAAATATTTTTAAGTTTTGAAAACTTTGAAGGGGATCTTGTAGAGCCTAAAAATCAAGTTGCGCCCTGAATATACTAATCAGTGATCAAGTTGCGTCCCAAAAATTAAGTTACGCCACTGATATGAAGCTCAGAGAACAGATTGCGCCGCTGAACAGGTTGTGCCACATATCAGACTGCACCCAGTCTTGTTGCGCCAAAATTTACGTGGCGTCTGACACTTAATGGCCATCATTACCTGACAATACTGACAACTGACAACACAGTGAACGAGGAAAATCTCTTCGAATCCCGTGAATTGTGCGCTGCTCGAGGGGAGTTGGTAGACAGCTGTCCTGTACGCTGCACCTAGGCGCAATCCAGACAAAATCTTTAGTTGCGCCTAGGCAGAATTTGAATGACTTTTACTCAAAAGCTGCCACGTGTCTAGGCACGGCTTAATCAGGCGTAGTTGACCGAAGCTCGCGCGACCTGATGAAGTTGAGAGAACTTACATTCTAAAGCAGGATGACATGGCGCACATGCCACTAATCTCTCAAGATGTGTCTACTATCCTGTACACGACCATGCGCATCTCAATCACATGATGCCACGCGTCTAAATACAGTTAGTACACGACTTAACAACTGAATGAAAGTTGGCACAACAGGAGGTTGGCACAACACAATGTGGCACAATCCAGCCTCGCACACATCAGAATAACTGCTAAAATAGTTATTTCTTGAACTCTATAAATAGAGTTTCCAATCATTGTGAAATTATCAGATACATACGCACAGAGATCAAGAACTCTTGTAAAATTGTTGCTGCATTCTCCAGAAGCTACAGACTTCAAGTTCACATAGTCCAAGGGATAAAGTGATCGTCTTCTGATCAGATTCCTATAGTTGTACTTCTCCAGAATTTATGGTACTCTTGTACTATTCTTTTTCAAGATTGGAATAAACTTTTTGTTTTTTACAAACAATATGGACATGGCAAAACATTTCTTAATCATTCCACTGGAAAAATAATTATCAGAAAACAATTAAGAGGTAATAGGGACGTGACTTGTTTTCGTCAAACTGAGTTAGGACAGAGTAAAAAACAAAAATGATTTCGCTAGAGAAAATATTTTAGAGGACGTATTATCCAAGGCGTATTCAAGACTCTTTAAATACGGATAATAGTTAGATAATTTTTTGAATCGAATCACATAAACATCGTACTGTATATTTATATGACTGAACATATATGGACATTATTTATAAAAGGTTACACATAGTATTTCTTAGGCATTATAAGCAAGTCACCATCAGGCTTGGTTAGTCGGTATGCACCATTAGAATATACTGATTCTATAATGAAAGGACCTTTCCATTTAGGCTAAAATTTTCCTTTTGTTTTGTGCTTCATGACCATTGGTCTTCTCACTGCTAAGACAAGATCACCGACTTGGAAGATTCTTTCCTTTACCTTTTTATTGAAGGCTCTGAAAAGGCGTGCTTGGTATAGCTCAATATGCTGCTGAACTAACAAGCATTTTTTGTCTAGCACTTTGAGCTCCAATAGACGTAGACGATAGCTTTTTTTGATAGTCAACTCGCTGGCTAAGGCTACTCGAAGAGAAAGAATCTAAATTTCTACGGGAAGAACTGCTTCGCTCCCATAAACCAGAGAGAATGGCGTACTGCCTGCTGGAGTCCGGACCGTTGTACGATAGGCCCATAGACATTCGCCGAGCTTCTCATTCCAATCGTGCTTGTTTGAAGACACGAATTTCTTGAGAAGTTTAATGATAGTTTTATTGAAGGCTTCTGCTAGCCCGTTAGCCGCTCGATTGTAGGCAGTAGAGGCTACATTCTGGATTCGATTCTTATCGAAGAACCGATAGAATGCATGGCTTGCGAATTGTGGACCATTATCATGGATGATCCTACGAGGTAGCCCGAAGCGGTAGATAACGTGATGTTTGATGAAACTGATCACATTTGACGCCTTTACTTCGGTGAGCGGTATAGCTTCCGCCCATTTGGAGAAATAATCAGTTATGACTAGGATAAACCAATATCCTCTGAAAGATGGTAGGCTGATTGGTCCTATGACGTTCATGCCCCAGGCTTTAAAAGGCCAAGATGCTGTCGTCGGGTGTAGAAACTCCAAAGGTTGATGAATAAAATTGGCATAGAACTGACAAGCCTTACACTTCTTTGTATATTCAACAACATCTGCTATCATTATGGGCCAATAATAACCCATTAGTTTGAGACGATCTTGTAGCTTCGGGCCTGGTTGATGTGCACCACAAACTCCGTTATGAGCCTCCCGGAGTGCATGTTTGGCTTCTGTGTCTGATAAACATCGTAACAGTATCCCGTCGTAAGAGCTTCGATACAACATCTTTGTAGCTGTGTCATAGTAAAATTTGAGGGATCGCCTTTGGATAAACACTACTTTTTTGGGTCCTCGGGGAGGATTCCATAGACGGTATAGTCTATGAAAGGAAATCTCCAGACTTTAACATCGACGTTTGTTTTCGTTGTGTAACTGTGATGAATATGAAAAGCATCTTTCACACAGAATAGTTCTCGACCAGACACTGTGATCGACTGTTGAGTATTGGTAGGGACAGTCAAGGAAGCAGGGAGACCGGCTAGAGCATCTTCTTATATATTCTATAGTCGAGGCACGTGCTCGATGAAGAATCCAGCGAAAGTAGATGCTGTCACTACCACATTTCTAGTTTGAGGCTAAATTTGTTATTTTTGGGGTAATTTAAAATTATTAGTATTAATTAGAATTTATGGGAATTTTTAGGAATTATTTTGGATTTATTTGGACTAGTTTGATTTTTGACTAGTTTTGACTCATGTAGACCAACCTAGGAGCTAACCCTAGTTAGTTGGGCTTGGTTAGGTCAAGTGACTCTAGTCTAACCTAGTATGACTTAAGTTAGTAGTTATTGATTCATTAGAAATTTAATTAGGAATTTAGGAATCATGTGTTTTGATAAATGGCTTGTGGTTTCACAAGTCATTTTGTGACTAAACTTGATAGGACTAGCTAACCTAGCT
This sequence comes from Iris pallida, assembly GCA_029216955.1. Lineage (NCBI taxonomy): Eukaryota > Viridiplantae > Streptophyta > Magnoliopsida > Asparagales > Iridaceae > Iris > Iris pallida. Next base: position 71,286 of record JANAVB010007366.1, read on the forward strand.
CAAACCCCACCCAAACCCAATATGGCCGGCCACCTAGGTTTAACCTAGGGATTCCCCCACTATAAAGTTCCTCCTAGATTTTAGGGCTAGCCTCTTTTAGGGTTCATCCAAAAGTTCTAAGGAAAGAGGTGAGTACCATCTTCCAAAATTCATTAAAAATCCAATTTAAATCCTTTCTTTCCCAAACCAATTTCAATAGGACCTAAAATCAATGCTCTTACTGTTGGTAATGGTTATTTGTAGGGAAACAACAATTTGTGAAAGTTTGGGTGGCTTGAGGAATCTCTCCATTTAGTTTTTGTGAAGGCTTGTTCACCAATAGGTAACTTTTCCATTTCTCCATAGATTTTTATTTTGTCTTCACCAATAGGAAGCCCTAAGGGTCCCCCTAAGGTTTGGATAGGTTTCGTGTCTAGTGTCAAAGGATTCGTGTCCATTCTGGACACGTATCAGTACACTAGACATGGTGTTCGACAGAATGCCACAAAGGGCATGTCGATCGAGTTTACCCATTGTTTTTGAATAGGAAATAGGGTTTTGTTCTTGCTTACTGTTTCATGTCTTTGTATCTTGGATTTCGTGTCGTCCTGTGTCATTTTGATGGTGTGGACACGCGCGTGCACACGCTCGCACGCGTGCTGCCTATCGGGCCCTATAGCGGACACGACACGACACGCTTTGGGCTGAAACTTTGGTGGCACTTGGGGCTCGTGACTGACATGTCACAGACCAATTTTTAGCTCGTCTTATCGAGCGGTTTGAGAGAAATCTCAACCGTACCGATTTCCCAGTACACTGCACAGTATGGTTTTGGGCCACTGATACGGGCCTCGTGTCCGACACTGACACGTCGTGGACACAGGCCAGTGGGCCTATGAGGTAGCCCTATAGGTGGGCTACCTATGAGGGTGACCACGAGATCCTCTCGTGTCTTGTGTCGTTCACACGACACAAGTGCACGTGTGCACGAGACAGTGCACTGACAGTGCACTGTATGTGTATCATTTTAAATTCTTGATATGGACACGCCGTGTCCGGCCATGGGTGACACGAAATGAATGTGAGGGGTTGTACACATGGGTTGTCTTCATTTACCAACCATTAATAGTTCATTTTAATTAATGTTTGTAAATGTTTTCTTCAATACCAAGTTAGGACTGTTATGAACATGTCAGTTATTCCAGTTTTTATTGGTTAACTTTGTCAATGATTTTAACCTATACGAATGCAATTCTCCATATGTTTTACTTCCTAATTTTGTTAATCTATATGTGATCTATTAGATTGTTGAATTTTGGGTGATTTGGCATTGATTTAAATTCAATATGGGATGAGGAAGTTTGAGACAAACTGAAGCTACATTCTCAGGAATCTGAGAATGTATGGGATCTGAGTTTAGTTTTTGAAACAAACCTGAGACTGTTATGACCAAACCTGAGTTGAATCTCAGTTTTCAATTTGAATGTGATTCCCTCCTTTCCTTCTTTCTTTGTTAACTGGATATTCATTGTTATTTGAGTTTGAATGTGGTTCCTCTCCTATATTTTAGAATAACTGTCATTGAAATACTTAATGAATTGAATTGATTTCCTATTCCCCTCACTGTCTCACTTTCCGGCACATATGAATCCTTGTAGACACTTGTATACACACACTCTTCCCTCTTCTTTCACTGTTGTTTAATTCCTGCACATGGGTAGGTAATTCATGTGTAACACCACAGTTCACACACACATGTTCCTCTCTTTTTACTGTTCCTGCACACTTTCTTGCACACACTGTCACAGTTTGCACACACTATCACAGGTGACCCTCACCTATACACACACACACTTCTCTTCTTATTCACAGATTTCACTGCCTACCAATATTTCACACACACACTTCTCCTTATACACTGTCACATTATCCTGCCACTTGATACATTATGTCATATTACACACACAAGCACACCCTTTCACTGTTATTTCCTGTCCACACTTCATGTTTCATACACACCCACACTAGCTCTCTCTCTCTCTCTCTCTCTCTTTCTCTATATTTCTAGCCTCACATGTTTAGGCATATACAATATATATGTAGGAAATTGTATGAGTGTATATATATATATATATATATATATATATATATATATATATATATATATATATATATATATATATATATATACTTCCTTGTTAGCTAATGATGTAGGAGTTACATTTAGCCTAGATTGTGTAGTATATTATGTGGTGTTAAATCTATGGGTGTAATAGTGAGGTTGTAACTTGCTAAGGTTTTCTAGAATTAGCTAAGTTATATTGTGATATGGCTAGTATAGGCTTGCCTAGCCTTGTTAGGAATGGTGCTAGCTAGTATAGATTAGAATAGCTTAGTTTAGACTCAATTAGACTTGGTTGACCTAGTTGACTTCTAGGGTTGACCAGAGTTGACCAAGAGTTGACTTTGGCCTAGATTGACCTAGAATCATGTAGTATGCATAGTAGGACACCATTTTACTATTCTGGACTTGTTGCGACTTGTGCTGTTCTGATTAGGAGCCAGACACCACTCCTTGGACAGTACGTTTCATTCTGGACACTCAGTTACAGGCGAGTACATTCTCTGATCATTTCATATCCTGCTTAGAATTATATTCCTGCTTTAGACTACTATACTTGATGCTGTCACGACATTATCACGGATTAGTACTATATGGATCTCTTCATGCGATGTTATCCCCCTCGGGAGCATCGGATATATTGTGTCATGTGCGTTTCACTTTCATCATGTACTTCTGTGCTTTCATTATACATGTACACTCTTGTGAATCTTGTACTCTCATGTTCACAAAGCTTTCATGTATACTATCATGTGCACCCTTTTAAGGGCCCCATGTGATATCATATACAATAACATAACTTGTTTAGATCCTTGTATATTGATTGGGGAAAACGGGGGAGTGCTAGTAGTCATGTGAACAATTCCATTGTAGTGTAGATCATATGCAAACTCTTTAGTGTAGATCATGTGCAAATCTGTCCTGTTCACATGTGCTATCTTGTATTCTGCTTCACTAGCCACTATTAGTTCTCTATATACAGTAGCTATTTACATACAGTTCTCTCTCTTTTATCATGTATTTCCTTTCAGTTTCCTACATTTTACTCTACTGCATGTTTATATTTTCTAACCTGCTATGAATTGTTGAGATGTACTGTGCTCGCTCCTGTCCTGACTGGACCTGTTGAAAATATTACAGAGGACGAGGAGGAGGCCTGCCTGGACACTTACTACGGGGCAGCCTTAGATGACACCTGCGAGCTGGACCCTCAGGAGGACCCAGCTCTAGCTGAGGAGATCACCCCGATTGCCTAGACTAGACTAGCTAGGTTTATCTTACTTTATGCAGTCTTGAGACATGTCTTAGTTAGACTTTATTTGGAGTTATGAGTTGTATATATTCTTTCATCTGAGACCTTGTACTGTTGGATATTGCTGGGATTATCTTAGACTACTGCTATTTCATCTATTTATTTCCTTGAGTTCTATTTTATTTTGTGCTAACTCTTCCTTAGTTGTGATTGAGTTTTACTGTTATGTCACCCCCATTCGGGGAGTATAAACTGTTTAGATATATATAGTTAGATGTATGTTGACCCAGAACAGCGCTCTACCGTCGACACTGCGGCGTAGGCTGGACGTACCCACGTCTCGTGCCCTTACTCTAGGGTGCGGGTCGTGACACGTTTTTAGTGGTGGCCCATGCAGGTCTAGACTAGAAGTGTAGTGGTACTCGAACTAGAGTATCACTGCAGCCTGCTATAGGATACAGGACATTAATTTTAAGATACTCAATCACTTTAGGAAAATTCCTTTTATTGCCATCTAAATCCTTTTGTCAGCTGATCCTTTAAATTATAATTGTCCGCCTTTGTTATTTCGCTTCTTTTTCAGAAATTGATACTCTTGTTTGTCTATCTTCAGGATGGTAGAGACTCGATCGCAGCGTGCCGTCCATGAGGATGCTATAGAGGGGACTGCTACCTCTCAGCCAGCACGGCGAGGCCAGGGGACTGCAGCTCTTGCCACCTCAGCTCGTGTTGAGACCTCAGCAGCCGCAGCAGGGGGTATGCATCCACCAACTGGGAGGCAGGACCCGGTCTTTCCAGAGGATCCTTTCCAGCCGCCACCCGCCTCCAGGACATGTGGACGCAGCTCAGATGTTCGTATATTTTCAGCAGTTCATGGACCGATAGCAGGCTCGGCAGGACAGAGGCATGGAGTTGGTCGTCACGACAGCCGCAGCTCGACCAGTGGTGCAGCAGCAGAGGACACCAGGGATCGAGCAGTTTCAGAAGATGAGCCCCAGAGACTTTTTGGGGACAGAGGGGATCCTGTATGCCGACAAGTGGATCGAGCATATGGAGGAGATCTTCCACTTGGCCAGGATTCCAGTAGACCTTCAGATCGAGGCCGCAGCTAGCCGGATGCGAGATCTTGCTCGCACCTGGTATCAGTTGGACCCCAGGGTGGGGGTACCAGAGCAGACTTGGGAGAAGTTCAGGGGCTTCTTCAAGAAGAAGTTCTTTCCAGATTCAGCAGTCAGAGCCTTGGAGACGCAGTTTGAGAGCCTGGTCCAGGGGAGTCTCTCAGTGGAGGAGTACGTCGAGGAGTTTGGCCGTCTCGGCAGGTTTGTTGAGGGGTTGAGCGAGACGACGAAGGCCCAGAGGTTCCGGAAGGGCATGGTCAAGGAGGTCAAGTCCCTGACCAAGGGGAACAGAGATGCTACGTTTGAGGAGATCTTGACGGGAGCCTTGCTAGCAGAGGATGACCTTGAGCTTAGGCTCAAGAGGGGGAGAGACCCAGTTGGAGGCAGCAGCAGCGGGGGCCAGGCCAAGAGTCCCCACTTCCAGCATCAGCAGCTGAGGCAGTTCCAGCCGCAGCCGATTCAGCAGAGGCCAGCGCACCAGCAGCAGTTTCAGCATCAGGCACCTAGGCACCAGACAGTCAGTTGTACCTTCTGCAAGAAGCCTGGGCATGTCTTCAATGCGTGCAGAAAGAGGCTCGGGAAGTGCCTTCTTTTCGGAGCAGCAGATCATCAGATGAGGGATTGTCCTAGGTCTGGAGGACGAGCAGGCCCGGGAGGAGGAGCCAGAGCTCCAGCAGGCCAGCAGAAGGGACCAGCCCTGCCGACGCAACAGCAGAGGTTTGTCCAGCACCAACAGCAGGCCAGGGGAGGCCAGCAGGGGCGAGCTTTCGCCATGGCAGCTGGAGAGGCAGAGGTGACTGGAGAGCTGATTGTAGGTTTGATTCTTCTTGACTCCAGTCCAGCATTTGTCTTATTCGATTCTGGTGCTTCGCATAGCTTCATTTCAGTATCTTTTGCGATTAGACACGGTATCATAGCTGAATCGTTGCCTAGGACTTACAAGATCACGACCAGGGGTGGTATTATCCTCGTGAGTGATGTTTGTAAGGGTCGGAGAGTAGTTTTGGGAGGCCGTGAGTTGGAGGTGAGCCTGTTCGTAATGCCATTGCCGAACTACGATATAGTACTAGGCATGGATTGGTTGAGCAGGCACCACGCCAGCATTGATTGCAGAGGGGGTAGAGTTCTCTTCAGAGCACCGGGGAGCCAGAGTTCGAGTACTCCAGACGTCAGGTAGAGCAGAGCAGCGGAGTCTTCTGTGGAGTCTCGGTCGAGGAGCAGACGTTTCCACACCCCTTGATAGCAGAGTATATGGATGTTTTCCCAAAGGAGTTGCTGGGACTGCCACCAGACAGGGACATTGAGTTCTCGATAGACTTGGTTCCAGGAGCGGAGCCCATCTCTCAGCATGTCTATCGGGTGAACAACAGCGAGCTGGTGGAGCTGAAGAAGCAAGTGGATGAGCTACATGACAAGGGCTTCATCCGCTCGAGTTTGTCGCCATGGGGTGCACCAGTGTTGTTCGTGCCGAAGAAGGATGGGTCAGTACGCATGTGCATTGACTATAGGGCACTCAACAACCTCACGATCAAGAACAAATACCCACTACTGCGGATCGACGATCTATTTGACCAGTTGAGCGGAGCTCGGGTATTTTCCAAGATTGATCTGAGGTCGGGATATCACCAGGTGAAGGTGAAGGGGGAGGATATTCCCAAGACCGCTTTCAGGACGCGGTACGGGCAGTTCGAGTTTTTGGTTATGCCGTTTGGGCTAACCAATGCACCCGCGGTGTTTATGAACCTTATGAACAAGGTGTTCCATCAGTATCTGGATCAGTTTGTAGTGGTATTTATTGATGATATCTTGATATATTCCAAGACTGAGGAGGAGCACGAGGAGCATTTGAGGATAGTGCTGGAGATTCTCAGGAAGGAGCAGCTTTACGGAAAGCTCTCCAAATGTGAGTTCTTCCTAGACCGGGTGGATTTCTTGGGGTATGTGGTGACTGGAGATGGTATCTCAGTTGACCCCAAGAAGATTGTGGCAGTTGAGGCATGGACAGCACCGATTTCAGTTGCAGAGATCAGGAGCTTCCTGGGGCTGGCAGGATATTACCGAAGATTTGTGCAGGATTTCTCTCGGGTTGCAGAGCCGTTGACACGGTTGACCCGAAAGGATACTGAGTATGTATGGTCAGAGGAGTGTCAGACAGCTTTTGATGAGTTGAAGAAGCGGCTGACGACAACTCCGATTCTGACGTTGCCTTCAGGATCAGGTGGATTCACTATTTATAGTGATGCTTCAGGGAAGGGGCTGGGTTGTGTGTTGCAGCAGCACGGGAAGGTAATTGCCTATGCTTCCAGGCAGTTACGTCCCCATGAGAAGAACTACCCTACCCACGACCTGGAGCTGGCAGCAGTAATTTTTGCTTTGAAGCTGTGGAAGCATTATCTATATGGTGAGAGGGTGGAGATCTTCACAGATCACAAGAGCCTGAAGTATGTATTCACTCAGAAGGAGTTGAACATGAGACAGCGCAGATGGCTGGAGTTGATGAAGGATTTTGACATCCTACTTCAGTATCATCCTGGGAAGGCCAACGTGGTTACCGATGCCTTGAGTAGGTATCTGACAGCCATGTGTTTGACCATGGATCGGCATTTGCTTGCCGACTTGGAGAGCCTTGGGATTGAGGTGATCGTGCCGGGAGTGCAGATGCAGCTATGGGGGATGCAGATTCAGTCAGACTTGGTGAACAGGATCAAGGTGGCCCAGTTCGAGGATGTGGCTTTGCAGAGTATTAGAGAGCAGATCAATATAGGAGTGGGGGATGCTGAGTTTTCACTTGCAGAGGATGGTGCCTTGAGGCACGGTGCCAGGTTATGTGTGACTAACGGGGAGCTCAGAGAGCAGATTATGCAGGAGGCCCACAGATCTCAGTACTCTATACACCCGGGTGCCAACAAGATATACCGAGATCTGCGGGAGCACGTATGGTGGTCAGGGATGAAGCGGGAGGTGTTCCACTTCGTGGCTAGGTGTTTGGTCTGTCAGCAGGTCAAGGCAGAGAGACAGAGGCCCGGTGGATTGTTGCAGCCGCTGCCCATTCCCGAGTGGAAATGGGAGCATATCACGATGGACTTCGTATCAGGATTGCCACGTACTCCAGGAGGAAAAGATGCGATTTGGGTCATCGTGGATAGGTTGACCAAATCGGCCCACTTCTTGCCATTCAAGGTGGGCACGTCTACAGAGAGGCTGGCGGAGTTATATATGCGGCAGATAGTCAGGATCCACGGAGTTTCGGTCAACATCGTCTCAGATCGGGATAGCCATTTTACTTTCCATTTCTGGAGGAGTCTGCAGACCAGCTTGGGCACTCAGCTTAAGTTTAGTACTGCATACTACCCCCAGACGGACGAACAGTCAGAGCGGACTATTCAGACCCTTGAGAATATGCTGCGGACGTGCGTTCTGGACTTTGGAGGTTCCTGGGAGGATCATCTTCATTTGGTGGAGTTTGCCTATAACAATAGTTTCCAGGCCAGCATCGAGATGTCATCTTTCGAGGCTCTGTACGGGCGTAGGTGCCGTACACCCTTATCCTGGGATGATGTTGGTGAGCAAGCTTTGCTGGGGCTAGAGATGATTATGGATGCGGCCGAGAAGGTGAAGCTTATCAGGGATAGACTTCGCGTGGCGCAGGACAGACATCGGCACTGGGCCGATATCCACCGGAGGCCCTTGGAGTTTGAGGTACAGATTAGAGTAGGATTAGATTTAGGGCGTTTCCTTGTGATTTTTTTTATCATGTTTGTTATTTATATTAATTGAGACCTTGCTTTTGATTAGGTCGGAGACCAGGTTTTCTTGAGGATATCTCTGACTCGTGGTACGATACGTTTTGGTGGAGGCGGGAAGCTTAGCCCGCGCTTCATCGGCCCTTTCGTTATCAGCGGGAGAGTCGGTGACGTGGCTTACAGGCTAGACTTGCCGCCTGTACTTGTGGGGGTCCACAACGTATTGCATGTATCACAGTTGAGACGGTACGTGGCTGACCCTAGCCATGTGCTCGATCATTCGGAGATTGAGGTGGGTCCTTCTCTCAGCTATCCAGAGCAGCCAGTAGAGATTCTGGATCGACGGAAGAAGGTCCTAAGGAACCAGGTGATACCTTTGGTACGCGTTGCATGAGGCATCATTCTCCAGGAGAGTCTACCTGGAAGCGGGAGGATGAGATGCGCGAGCGGTACCCCTATCTTTTTGGACCGTGAGGTATACTTTCTATCCTTCTCATCAGTTGCATTTCGCCTTTCAATTTCGAGGACAAAATTCTTTTAAGGAGGGTAGATTTGTCACTACTACATTTCTAGTTTGAGGGTAAATTTGTCATTTTTGGGGTAATTTAAAATTATTAGTATTAATTAGAATTTATGGGAATTTTTAGGAATTATTTGGATTTATTTGGACTAGTTTGATTTTGACTAGTTTTGACTCATGTAGACCAACCTAGGAGCTAACCCTAGTTAGTTGGGCTTGGTTAGGTCAAGTGACTCTAGTCTAACCTAGTATGACTTAAGTTAGTAGTTATTGATTCATTAGAAATTTAATTAGGAATTTAGGAATCAAGTGTTTGATAAATGGCTTGTGGTTTCACAAGTCATTTTGTGACTAAACTTGATAGGACTAGCTAACCTAGCTCAAACCCCACCCAAACCCAACATGGCCGACCACCTAGGTTTAACCTAGGGATTCCCCCACTATAAAGTCCCTCCTAGATATTAGGGCTAGCCTCTTTTAGGGTTCATCCAAAAGTTCTAAGGAAAGAGGTGAGTACCATCTTCCAAAATTCATTAAAAATCCTATTTAAATCCTTTCTTCCCAAACCAATTTCATTAGGACCTAAAATCAATGCTCTTGCTGTTGGTAATGGTTATTTGCAGGGAAATAACAATTTGTGAAAGTTTGGGTGGCTTGAGGAATCTCTCCATTTAGTTTTTTTGTGAAGGCTTGTTCACCAATAGGTAACTTTCCCATTTCTCCATAGCTTTTCATTTTGTCTTCACCAATAGGAAGCCCTAAGGGCCCCCCTAAGGTCTGGATAGGTTTCGTGTCCAGTGTCGAAGGATTCGTGTCCATTCTGGACACGTATCAGTACACTAGACATGGTGTTCGACAGAATGCCACAAAGGGCATGTCGATCGAGTTTACCCATTGTTTTTGAATAGGAAATAGGGTTTTGTTCTTGCTTACTGTTTCATGTCTTTGTGTCTTGGATTTCGTATCGTCCTATGTCATTTTGATGGTGTGGACACGCGCGTGCACACGCTCGCACGCGTGCTACAGGGATCCCCTGCCTATCGGGCCCTGTAGCTGACACGACACGACACGCTTTGGGCTAAAACTTTGGTGGCACTTGGGGCTCGTGACTGACATGTCACAGACCAATTTTTAGCTCGTCTTATCGAGCGGTTTGAGAGAAATCTCAACCGCACACGATTTTCCAGTGCACTGCACAGTGTGGTTTTGAGCCACTGATACGGGCCTCGTGTCCGACACTGACATGTCGTGGACACAGGCCAGTGGGCCTATGAGGTATCCCTATAGGTGGGCTACCTATGAGGGTGACCACGAGATCCTCTCGTATCTTGTGTCGTGCACACGACACAAGTGCACGTGTGCACGAGACAGTGCACTGACAGTGCACTGTGTGTGTATCATTTTAAATTCTTGATGTGGACACGCCGTGTCCGGCCATGGGTGACACGAAATGAATGTGAGGGTTGTGCATATGGGTTGTCTTCATTTACCAACCATTGATAGTTCATTTTAATTAATTTTGTAAATGTGTCCTTCAATACCAAGTTAGGACTGTTATGAACATGTCAGTTATTCTAGTTTTTATTGGTTAACTTTGTCAATGATTTTAACCTATACGAATGTAATTCTCCACATGTTTACTTCCTATCTTCTTAATCTATATGATCTATTAGATTGTTGAATTTTGGGTGATTTGGCATTGATTAAATTCAATATGGGATGGGGAAGTTTGAGACAAACTGAAGCTACATTCTCAGGAATCTGAGAATGTATGGGATCTGAGTTTAGTTTTTGAAACAAACCTGAGACTGTTATGACCAAACCTGAGTTGAATCTCAGTTTTCAATCTGAATGTGATTCCCTCCTTTCCTTCTTTCTTTGTTAACTGGATATTCATTGTTATTTGAGTTTGAATGTGGTTCCTCTCCTATTTTTGGAATAACTGTCATTAAATACTTAATGAATTGAATTATTTCCTATTCCCCTCACTGTCTCACTTTCCTGCACATATGAATCCTTGTAGACACTTGTATACACGCACTCTTCCCTCTTCTTTCACTGTTGTTTAATTCCTGCACATGGGTAGGTAATTCATGTGTAACCACAGTTCACACACACATGTTCTTCTTTTTACTGTTCCTGCACACTTTCTTGCACACACTGTCACAGTTTGCACCACTGTCACAGGTGACCCTCACCTATACACACACACATCTCTTCTTATTCACAGATTGTACTGCCTACCAATATTTCACACACACACACTTCTCCTTATACACTGTCACTTATCCTGCCAATTGACACATTATGTCATATTACACACAAACACCCTGTTATTTCCTGTCCACACTTCATGTTTCATACACCCCACCCACTAGCTCTCTCTCTCTCTCTCTTTCTCTATATTTCTAGCCTCACATGTTTAGGCATATACATATATATGTAGAAAATTGTATATATATAATGATATATATTATATTATATATTATATATAATATATATTATAATATATATACTTCCTTGTTAGCTAATGATGTAGGAGTTACATTTAGCCTAGATTGTGTAGTGTATTATGTGGTGTTAAATCTATGGGTGTAATAGTGAGGTTGTAACTTGCTAAGGTTTTCTAGAATTAGCTAAGTTATATTGTGAGGCTAGTATAGGGCTTGCCTAGCCTTGTTAGGAATGGTGCGAGCTAGTGTAGATTAGAATAGCTTAGTTTAGACTCAATTAGACTTGGTTTGACCTAGTTGACTTCTAGGGTTACCAAGTGACCAAGAGTTGACTTTGCCTAGATTGACCTAGAATCATGTAGTATGCATAGGACTCCATTTTACTATTCTGGACTTGTTGTGACTTGTGCTGTTCTGATTAGGAGCCACACCACTCCTTGGACAGTACGTTTTATTCTGGACACTCAGTTACAGGCGAGTACATTCTCTGATCATTTCATATCCCTGCTTAGAATATATTCCTGCTTTAGACTACTATATACTTGCTGTCACGACATTATCACGGATTTAGTACTATATGGATCTCTTCATGCGATTTATCCCCCTCGGGAGCATCGGGTACATGTGTCTGGCGTTTCACTTTCATCATGTACTCCTGTGCTTCATTATACATGTACACTCTTGAATCTTGTACTCTCATATTCACAAAGCGTCATGTAACTATCATGTGCACCCTTTTAAGGGCCCCATGTGATATCATGTACAATAACATAACTTGTTTAGATCCTTGTGTATTGATTGGGGAAAACGGGGGAGTGCTAGTAGTCATTGAACTATTCCATTGTATGTAAATCATGTGCAACTCTTTCGTGTAGATCATGGACAATCTGTCCTGTTCACATGTGCTATCTTGTACTCTGCTTCACTAGCCACTATTAGTTCTCTATATACAGTAGCTATTTACATACAGTTCTCTCTCTTTCATCATGTATTTCCTTTCAGTTTCCTGTATTTTACTCTACTGCGTGTTTTATATTTTCTAACCTGCTATGAATTGTTGATGTACTGTGCTCGCTCCTGTCCGACTGGACCTGTTGAAAATATTAAAGAGGACGAGGAGGAGGCCTGCCCGGACCTTACTACGGGCAGCCTTAGATGACACCTGCGAGCTGGACCCTCAGAGGACCCAGCTCTAGCTGAGGAGATCACACCCCCGATTGCCTAGACTAGACTAGCTAGTTTATCTTACTTTATGCAGTCTTGAGACATGTCTTAGTTAGACTTTATTTGGAGTTATGAGTTGTATATATTCTTTCATCTGAGACCTTGTACTATTGGATATTGCTGGGATTATCTTAGACTACTGCTATTTCATCTATTTATTTCCTTGAGTTCTATTTCGTGCTAACTCTTTCTTAGTTGTGATTGAGTTTTACTGTTATGTCACCCCATTCGGGGAGTATAAACTATTTAGATATATATAGTTAGATGTATGTTGAACTAGAACAGCGCTCTACCGCCGACACTGCGGCGTAGGCTGGACGTACCCACGTCTCGTGCCCTTACTCTAGGGTACGGGTCGTGACACATTTTTAGTGGTGGCCCATGTAGTGCCCAAGATCGCCAGCGCCATTGGGCCAATTCTCATCGACGTCCTCTCGAGTTTTCGGTCGGCGACCATGTATTCCTGAGGATTTCGCCTAAACGTGGCGTCATTCGTTTCGGCGTCCGGGGAAAGCTTAGTCCTAGGTATATAGGACCGTTCGACATTCTGGAGCGAGTAGGAGATATATCCTATCGTCTCGCCCTTCCGCCGTCGCTAAGAGAGGTGCATGACGTGTTCCATATATCCCAATTACGACGGTATATTCCAGACCGAGCCACATCCTGGATCATTCGGAATTGGTTGTTGGTACCAACCTTTCGTATGAGGAGAGGCCCGTGTCTATATTGGACCGGAGAGAGAAGATCCTCAAGAACAAGACTATCAAGTTAGTCCGAGTTGCTTGGGGTCATCACTCTTTGGGGGAGTCAACTTGGGAGCGTGAGGATGACATCCGATTGCGGTATCCCGACTTGTTTAACTCGTGAGGTATAATGTCCTCCTTATGCCTCATGCCTTCAATTCCTTGCTTACATGATTGATTGATTGTCTAGTTAATGCTTGCTTGCGATTAGAGTAGCTTGTCATTGCTCCTCTAGCCTCTTGATTAAATTCCGAGGACGAAATTCTTTTAAGGTGGGTAGAGTTGTAATGCCTGTGGATCGTATTACGTATTCTTGGAATACGTGTACGAATTTTATTTTGTATTGCATGATTTCCTTCTTGGCTTAGTTTATTCCTGGTTCGGGTTGGTTGGTTCGGCTTGGCTTGGTTTTGATTGGGTTCATAATGAACCCAAGGTGAACCCCCTACCTACCACCACCTTGGTATTTATTAGCCCTCTTCATTCTCTCTCTTCATTTATCATCTTCTTCTTCCTCATTTACTTTCTTACCTACCAGAGAGAGAAGAGAGAGGTCTAGGCAAGTGTAACTTGCTTCATGGAGGAACTCCAATTTATTGCTTCATTCTCTTCCTTACAGCATTTTGACTAGCTTTAGAACTTGGCATTTTCACTTTCCATGGCTAGATTCTTGTAGATCTAATTTACTTTATTTTCAAATTTTTGGGTTTTGATCTACTTAATCTTGTTATTTCTGTGTTTTGAGGGTTCCATGTTGTAGAGAATCTCGTTCTACCCTATTTTGACCTATAGAAGTTCGGATTTGGGCTCCGAATGATAGAGTTATGCAGCTTGCAAGCCATGGCTTATGGTGTACTTCTTCTCGGAAATTTGGAGAAGAAGCACAGTTCCGAGCGCATGATAGCACTTGACCGCATGAATATTCATGTGGCAAGTCAGCTTCGAAAACCGCATGCACTATCAACTGGACTTGACCGCATGACAAGTTCATGCGGCAAGTATTTAGTTCGGCCGCATGAGGCTCTTGTACTTCTAGCCGCATGGGGCCCTTCTTTCCGAACCGCATATGCACTCTTGCTTCCAGCCGCATAGGCATTGCTCCCCGCTGTCGCATGGGACTTCGCCCATCCCGAGCCGTATGAACTCCAATACTCGCGAGCCGCATAGACCGCAGTCTCCCGCTGCCGCATGAGGACCCGAGTCCTCTCAGCCGTATGACTGACTGATCCCGAGCCGCATAGATCCTGATTCCCTTCAGCCGCATGAGCCCTAGACCCTGGCCGCATGGACTTCTGAGTCCGGGCCGCATGATCCCGATTAATTCCAGCCACATGCGCCTTTGCATTTCCAGCCGCTGGCGTCCTTGTACTTTCAGCCGCATGCGCCCCCTCCTTTCCTGGCCGCATATGACTGAACCGCATGACTTTCTCATGGTCCTGTGTATGTTATTTATCATTATTTGCCCATGTTTCGTAACTCCTTTGTTAGATATTTTACGCCCATTTTATCCTTACGCCTTTTGTCATGAACTTGATTTTACTTACATGTTTGGAATTGATAATGGAGCACGACCTGACAGTGACCCGTCGTGGTGCACTCATGACAAGAAAACCTGACATGACATGATAGTGGCCCGCCGTGGCGCACTCCTGACAAGTACACTTGACATGATAACCTGACATGATATATTGAGAAGCTGTTACGACGGCTACCTGACATGACATGACCTGTATAATTAATCCTGGACACCGTGGGTGATCTTGCTTGTACAAATAATCCAGTCTTGTCTTGCATCATGTCTAGGAGGGGACTCCTGAGTACCACGGTCAGGAGTACCCATTGAAATGGACTAAGGCTAATAACTAGATTAATACAGTAGCCATGAAGAGATCTCCCAGCTACAGGCAATCCCGTTACCTGGGCGC